>VWZG01005531.1:81590-122488 GCA_013396735.1 Grallaria varia | reverse complement strand
ATGGACTCAGTTGTGGTCCCCTGTAAACCGTGGTGAAGCAGGATGTCCCCTTGCAACCTATGGAGGCCCATCAGGGTGCAGGGACTCAACCTTTACTGCACCCCATGGAGGAGTGACCCTGATGGGTGGGGGGGACTCACATTGCAATCAGCAGCAACTGCAACCAACTGCAACCCCCCATGGACAGAAGGAGGGGTGGGGAAAAGTGTGTGTGTGGTGTGTTGTAAGACTGTTTTTTTCCTCACTATTTAGCTTAGCTTTTATCCTGTTAGTAATAAATTTAGGTATTATCTCACTTTGAGTCTGTTTTTGGCCCATAAAGGTGGCGGGTGGATGACCCCTCTCCTTTCTGTCTAGTTGCAGAAAGGGATTTAATGAGTCCATGGAATCGGGCCAGGGTCAACCCACTACAGGGCTGGAGCGTGACGTTCCCACCTCCACAGGCAGGAAGCAATTACAGTTCAGTAGCTGGCACGAAAGGCACTGCACTCAGCTCCATCCACTGGGGAAAGCAATAAACACCCATCCCAGCAGGCCTGGAGGTCACTCGGTTCCTCCTGCACGCCCATCGTGGCTCTCCAGGTCCTGTCTCCTGCCATCCCGCGGAGGAGGAGGTTGGAGAACGTGAAGGATGGACTGTGTTGGAGAGAAGATTTCTGAGACGTGGGATTTGTTTGGTCCACGGGACAGCAAAACCAGCCACTCTCTGCCCCAAAAAGCTCCTCAACCCAAAGAAGCAGCTCTACAAAGCGGTCAGTCCTGGCAGAGAAATTCCCACAGTAATTCCATCCTGTGTCGTGAGGTGGAGACCTACCAGGCAGAGGACGTGGACTGACCATGGAGGAAACACTTCCTGGGCAGCAGCAGGGCATGAAACCACAGTGAAATGGGATTCCACCTGTCCTCCACATCAGCTGGAGCACAACAACCCTCAGACACGCCGCAGGACACGGTCAACAACCGAATTAGAGAACATTCCAGCATAAAGGAAGAGAGGTGGTCTGCTACATGGTCTTCAAGCATGTTTAGGGCAATGGGAGGTTTTCAGGGAGACTTTTTATTTCTCTACACCTGAAGGGGGAAAGGCTGACTACATAGCACGGGCAGCATTTTGGTTGTGATTTCAAATTTTCATATTTCATAGAATCACAGAATGATTTGGGTTGGAAGGGACCTTAAAGGTCATCTAGTTTCAGCCCCCATGTCCCCCAGATATCTGAAAAAATAAAGAGCTGGTGTAGAGCTGAGTTTTATTCTGGCACTGGAGCTACAAGGGTCCCAAGAGCTCAGATTTCAGCCTTCAAACTCATTGCAGAAAGGAAACATTCAGTGCAAGCTATGGTTGTGTCATGCAAGACCTTTCAGGAGGGACCTCACCTACTGGGAATGCTCCCTCCTTTCCAACTGTCCTTCTTTTTGCCATCCCTCAAAGAAACCTGCGAACAAACCCGACCTTGTGTTTTCATTCCTGGAGTGTGGAAGTCCTGGAGAAACGTCTTCCTTTGCTCCTAAAGAGGCCGTGGCAGAGAACGGGAATTGTGGCGTGTCCTGTGGTTGGCAAGAGGACGTCAGAAGCGGGCACCTCTCTGGAGACAGGATCACAAAATCCCGCAGAGTTCCCTCTTCCTTCTGCTGCATCCCGAGACACCGTGGGTGGGTTTGTCGTTCCGCAGGGCTGGCTGACAGCGGTTCAGACTGCAGGAAAGGCAAGGCAAGAATTCCTGCTCCCTATTGTTAGTTCTTCAGGATGGGGTCGAATGTCTGAGTGACCTGCCTCACTTTATGGGTAACCTGTTTCCTACACGTGTTGAAAGAGATGAGCTGGAACAGACAAGGCTTGGCCTTTTTCCTCCTGCAGCTGGGAGGGACAGGAATATTGCTCCATTGTTATTTGCGGGAATTCACATCCCTTTCTGCATTAGTTCCTCCAGGTTGATCTTTAATTTTAACCAGGTCTTAGTTTCGTGCTTCTAAAGCCAATATCACAAAATCACAGAATGGCTGGAGTTTGAAGGCACCTAAAAGCTCATCCAGTTCCAACTCCCTGCCATGGGGGCTGCTCCCAGCCCCATCCAGCCTGGCCTTGAACACTTCCAGGGCTGAGGAAATCTGCAGGTAAAGTCATAAAAGATGTCAAGGATCAGACATGTGAGGGTGTCACGAATTAATTACAGCTACTAGGTATGAAAGAGTGATTTACAGCTCTTTTATCACTGGCTGATATCCTTTAGTGCTGCAAATGCACCCTCTTTAATCGGTGGATTTCCACTCACGTTTCCTGTGGTGATCTGCCCTAAAGGGCTCAGGCTAAGAGGTACTTTTCGAACCAGAACTGTTAAGGAGGTACCAAATCCCCACAATAATCTGGACATGCTCCCTGTTTTAACCCACCCGGCAGAACCATCAACCTGTTCCCATATAAATGCACGTTTTCTTCCCTCTGTTTTCTCCTCCCTTGAGGAGTTCCAGGGTGTGTTTTCACTGTCTCGGAAGGGGTTAAGGGCAGGGAATGGTTATGGAGAGAGGACACCGTTTTCCAGGGTAAATCCTCCCCTGGTCCAAATCTGTGCCAATGGCACCGCATCAGACCCGCACAGCAGGAAGGGTACGAGAGGTAACCCCAAATGGAAAGCAGGTGAGACATCCCCACTCGTTGTGTGCCCAAATATTACAAGCTAAAAAAGGTGACATCAGCCATGTGTTCCTTTTCAGAGACAAGGAGGACATCAGGAAGTCTCCTAATCCTTGCTGCATTTGCCAAAGGATGAAAACTTGAAAGACTTCCAGGGAGAACAGGGATCAAAAACATTCAGTTTTGGAGGGAATAAAACTACCTATCCCATAGGAAAAGAGAAAAAAGCCCTGTAGCTCAGTGTTATATCTGTCAGTGAAGGGTACTTGAGTAGACTTCTAAAAATACTCTCTTAGTCAGTTTATGGTGGTGGTTTCTGAGCTCTTTCAAGTGTTTTCTTTGAAGCTGTGTGAGGATGGATGAGACAATTCACACCAAGGGAGCCCAGACTGAGAGCAGGAGGACGTAACTCAGAAAGGGCTCTCCTAACCACTCTGCAGAGCTTCCTTTTAATATGAGAAATACATCCTTAATCAATCTGAAAAACGATACAAAAAGACGACAACAACATGTGCTTACAGGAATGTACTTCGAAGAACACACTGTGCTCAAATATTTTATTTTCACTGCAAAATATTTTGAAGTGGAGATTTCCTGCAGGGCTATTTATCCAGCCCGTGTGGTTTAGGTGGTATTATCTGGGTGGCTTAGGAGCTCAGCAGAAGGTTTCAGGTGGTACCTCCTGCATCCCAGGGGCTTGGGATCTGAACCTCCTAAGGAAATTCAGGAGCTGAATCTCCTAAGCAGACAACTCTTAGAGCTGAAGCCACAGATGGAAAATGTTGCTTGATCATGGTTTAGCTCAGCATGTCTCAGCCCAAAATGTAGATCCTTAATCTCCCTCTCTTTGGCTTGCTGCTCAGTGAGTAAGCCTCTGAAAATCCATTGGCACCTTCATTTCCACGAGGAGATTCCCGAGGCACCAGAATGTCCCTTCCTGATGTCTCTGGGCAAACTGACCCTCACTGTCCTCGGGAAGGTGGAGCAGAGAGCAGGAGTCCATCTCTCTTCATCCCCATCCTTGGACCATAGAGCCTTTGGGTGCTCCTCTGTTTGGTCTCTCTTCTCCAGAGGCATCCGGCTCCAAGGGGAAGGTGTTCCTGAGGTGTTTTCAGTCCCGGAGCTCGGAGTGGAAGGTTGAGTGTTTGCTGAGCCGTGGAGGGACCATCACTCAGCACGGTGCAGCTCTCATGGAGACGAGGATTCCAGTGCCCAGCACTCCACTGGCACGGGGTGCTGGAACAGTTCTTGGCCCAGGGTCGTGGCTCAAAGGTGAGTCCTCCACCAGCAGAGCTCGGAGAAGGGGTCTCTGAGGGCTGTGATTTGGGTGAGGGCTCTGCCTCGGGGCATCTCTCCAGCCATGGCCACGGTCCCAGCGAGACTGGGATCCAGCCCCTGGAGCACCTCATTCCCTACAAGGCGTATTTCTTCCCTTGGTGTTTTCTCTTGGCCAGCAGCTCCCTGCTTGCCATGCCAGCTATTTTGGAGCCTGGGCCACCGTGTCTTGCTGTCTCCACAGGCTGGAAAAGGAGCCTTGGCAGCAGCTGCGTGCCCTGCCCCACAGGATGTCCTGGCTGCCTGTGGCTCCTCAGGGCATCTCGCCCTGCCTGGTTTGCCTCCATGCAAGCTCTGCCCTTCAGCCTGGTTCTCAGCTGACTGGAGATGCTCAGCTCGCTATTAATTCAGGAGTTAATTACCCTTGCCAACCTTTTCATCACCACAGAAATCCATAAAGACAAGACTTGTTATTTTTCTCCCCGCTCCTTTATCCTATTAATTTTTTAAGCGTGGCAGAAAAGGGCTGTTTTAATTACCTTTCTCTTGGTGATGAACTGCCAAGGAATAAACTTGCAAAAAGCACAATAAGCTTAACAAGAAAAAAGTCTGCCCTGAGTGTGGGTGATGTGCTCACAGCATCCAAGAGAACGACAACCCCAAGAAACCCTGGGACTAATTTGCCCCATGTCATTAATTGCGTCTTATCTCAGTGGAGAGAATGGGATTCTCATTAGTGCAGTGAGTTTTCCTAATATCTCACGTTAATGAAGAAATGATTGAGGAAAAAAAAAGTAAAGCAAAGAGCAAGGCCAGAGACAGAGGAGGCACCAGGTGGAACGTGCTGATCACACTCGGCCGGGGCAATAAATCACCAGGCGTTGCTCAAGGGGCAGAAGGGACATGGCCATTTCCTGGGGCTCACCACACCTCTTGGGATCAGAGGTTGGGGTTCTGTGTGCGTGATAAGAAGGAAAAGCACGACCTAGACTGCCAGTGGGCAGGGAGATGCCATTTCTCCATGAGCTTCACTGGACTGGATCCCCATGACCTGATTTCTTGGATGTCTGAATTTGGTCCCAAACCCTTATCAACTTTTTGCTGTTGGTTGTGTTGAGCCATTTGCCAACCTGGTGCCAAAACAGAGAGAAGGAATGAAGGTGACATTGAACCTTCCCACATTTCCCCCCTGGGAGAGGAAAAGAGCCCTCAGTGCAGAGACTGGATCCTGTCCTCCAAGCCACGGGAATGTTGTTGTCCCTGGTTTTCTTAGCACTCCTGAAAGCTCTGAAGTCTGAGACGACCCTGACACTTTGAAGGGACTTTTGCATTAAGGGTGGTGGGTCCCAAACTGTGAGATGTCACTGCAGCAATGCTTGAAGTACTGTCCTTCTACAGGGAAAAGAAAACGTGAATATTTCCTTTCCTTTGGGGAATTTTGACTAAACAGCAGAATGAAATACAGGCTATCAGGAGTGGTGCCTGAAATTAGGACACAACTCCCCCAGCAACCCCCTCAGCTGGTAACATGGAGTTGGGCCCTTGCTAATGGTCTTTTTTTCTGGTCTGGTGAAGGTTGATATTTTTTCCCACATGGTGTCAATGGGAAGAGCCCAGAGGCCAGAAAATGATGTGATGTTCCTATGGGGCTTGTCTCTTGGTTGTGGAGAGAGCTAAAAGGAGGTGCCCAGACTCCTGAGGGAGTCAGGAACACAGTTGTTGGGCAGGGCTTGCTTCTACCTCCTTTAGGTGCTGTTGGAAAGTCGTCTTAAGCCCTCTGCATCTGTCAGAGGAGAGACTTGTGTTGCCATTTCTATTCCACTGGCTTGAGTTTTTCCCCCAAGGCTTCCATGAGGGACACTGTTCACTGCTGTGAAGTCCTCAGATGCTTGCAGGCTACGTGGCCTCATTGTTGCTGTGATTTATCGACTCCTCTGTTCATGGAATAGCTGTGGGAAGTCCCCAAACCACTGACCAGTGGCCTCTGGGAGGGTGTCCTGGGGAAAGACCTTGCCCATCCCACCCCTTCCCTACCAGGAGCCCGAGCCTGGGCGCTGAGCTGGCTGAACCTCTGCTCTGAAGATGAAAGGCAGTTCCCATGAGCGTCTGCCAGGCACTTCAGCTGCAGCTCATAACACTTTTATTCTCCCCTTTGTTCTCTGCCTTTTATCCTTTGGTGACTTCCCAACGTCTGCCCAGAGCAGAGGAGGTCCCTGGGTCTGCAGAGCATCCTCCTGTGCAGCAGCACAGGGTCACCATGGAGAAGCACTGCCCCAGCTCCCAGGGAAAAGGGCAGCAGTAATTCCACGAAGGTTTATTGAAACGTGGCTGTTTATTTTTGCTGCAGATTGGGTTACCTTCCCTTATAGGAGTAAAGTTCTTGGAATCCTCCCTGTTTCGCCTGCAATAAATCACAGTTGTCTGAAGAAAACGAGCGGGGGCTCTTTGTCATTTTCCTTTGCTTTTCCTCTGCTGGCAAGGGAAGGAAGTGCCCCCAAGAACAGTAATTTATAATGAACTTGCTTTTTGACATCGTTGGCAAGTCCTTGGTGCGTCGGCTCCATAAATTACTGCCCTATCCGTGGGCAGGCCGAGCACAAAGGCACAGCTCCCTCGTCTCTAATTGCAGGTTGGCAGGACCTCTGCTATCGGGCAACCCAAAGAATAAAGGGTAGGAGAAGAAGAAAGGCTCCCAGCTGGGTCTCGGCTCATCTGGCAGGGCTGCAGGGAGGGCACCCCAGGTCCTGTTGTGACTCCGAGCCATATTTTGTCCCAGCAGTTGGCACCAACCGCCCGGGTAGAACTTTCTTGCTGGTTTTTGTGGCTTCTCACGAGTCGCGGGCGTCGCTTCTCCAGAGCGGGGCAGCAACAATGCAAAGAGGCACCCAGGGCTCTTGAATTCCCCGTGGTGGGGTGGCATTTGGGCTGGGGCCACAGCAGAGTGACCTCGGGGGGAAGAGCAGAGCCCCGGCCAAGGCTGAGACTTCAAGGAAGCTCTGGAACAGCTCTGAGTCTTCTCATCCCCCTGGTGTTTTTTGATCAGCCTTTCATTGAGCTTTGCCGCTGGGGGCTAAACTGCTTGGAAGGGTTTGGCCGATGGAACAGCTGCAACTGGTAATGTCCAGCCTCTAACAGGCTCTGCTGGGATGTTGTTTTCCTTGGGGTTTTCCCCCACGAAGTTCTGAAAAGCTCTCACAAAGAATAGCTGTGTTTTTCTTTTTTTGCATAATCGTGAACTTGCCCAGCTGGAGAAGCTGAGGTTACATAAGTAGGACAGGGTCAGAGAGTGCATCAGCAAGTGAGCAACAGGAGATGGAAAAACAGGGTGAAAAACGTGGAAATTCTCTAATTTTAAAGGCAAATTATTTTTACAGCACCCGTCTCTGTGGCCCTGCTTACTTCTTCAGAGTTTGAGACAGAAAAGTGCAGGGAAATGAGACACAGCTCCAAATAAACAGCTGCAAGGTGGCAGAAATGGAGATGTTCCTGAGGAAAAACAGCACCTTCCCATCATTGGGAAACAATGCCCATCATTAATGCGGTAGAAATACCTTTATTTGTGAAACTGGCAGGCCACTCTGATTTATTGAGCTAAAAAACGCTGAGTGTTCAGTTCTCTCTGCTGGGTAGTTTTGTTTCAGTTTCCGCTGTTTGAGCCCAACATTATTAGATTTTTTTTCTGAGTATCGTGGTGTGAAGGCGTTGTGGTTTAAATGTCATTTATCCATCATTTATGGGAGTAATGTACATCCTGCTTTATTTGTAGCAAACTTTGAATGCAGAGCTGGCAAAATATACTCCGGCAAATAAAAAAAGGTACAGTTATTTTAGGTTTTACAAGGCAGGAAACAGGGAAAGTTGTCTTTATTTTCAGTCTCCACCTCTCCTTAGTGGGGTTTAGGCTTTACAAGGACTTGGAGGGTGTACAGCTCAGCAAAAAAACATTTCCCCAGATTAGGTGATGCTCATTCTTTGGTCTCCTTTAAAAATACTAAAAGAAATTTCATCAGCTCATGAATTTTGGAATGTCAAGTGAGCGACTTACACAAATAAACCAGGTTTTGGGGATCTTATCATGCTAAGTGGGTTCTTTGGCATCGACTCATTTTCCTCTGGATGGAGCCACAGCAGAACCACACTAGAAAAGGATATTGTTGCAACACTTTCAGTATCAACACTGCTACTTGGAGAGGAATAATCTATTCCAGATGGCTATTAAGAATGACTGTCCTTTTTAGAAGGGATTTTTTTTTTTTGGTTGTTGTTTAGTTGATTTATTCTGACAATTGGGATCATTTAGATTTCTGTCAAACAGTCAGTAAACAGGAAGATAATGTGATTCACAGAACGGGCAGTCTGAGAGGTTACTTCCATTTAATTCAATTACATGGGCTTTCATACTGGGTTTATTTCTTTTATCTCGAGTATTGCAGCAATTTCTTGGTGACAGAGAAGGCAGGGTAGTTACTGCAGCCATCACAACTCCCAGGTTAATTCCAGGGCTTTTCCATGCCCATGGCAAGTCAAGGGACTCCAGTTTACCTGCACGGGTGTAACAGCAGCCACTGAAACAACAGCAGAGAAGGCTTTGAGGAGCTTGGTGTGAAAAATGTTTGTGATTTATATCACACCAACATTTCTCACCAGACCCGTGTGCAACTCAGGCAGCAAATTGCACCTGAACCATTTGAAATTAAAGCAAAAAAATATTAGTAATTTGCTTGTCTGTTGAACACAACTCAAGGGAGTTTAGGTGCTGTCAGGTCACACTAAAGACCTGTCCACTGGCTCTGAGCCACCAAGTCCCTCTGTGCTCCTCCTTTGGGCTGGTCCTCTGATAACACCCATGGTCTGTACAGCCCTGATGAGGACACACCGAGAAAATCCTTTCCAGCCCTGATGTCCTTCTGGACCAAATCATCCTGCACATGAGGAACAGCAGGAAACATGAGGCTGAGACCATCCCTGGGCAGCATTGAGGAGCAACACAAGGCTGAGACCATCCCTGGACTCACTCAGGAGCAACACAAGGCTGAGACCATCCCTGGATAATGTTCAGGAGCAACACAAGGCTGAGACCATCCCTGGGCAGTATTCAAGGAGCAACACAAGGCTGAGACCATCCCTGGGCAGTATTCAAGGAGCAACACTGCTGGTAAAATATTCCCTGAATATTGCAAGGGACAGTTTTCGAGTCTCCCTCTGTCTCTGGCTTGGCAGGGATTTCCACTCGTGGTTTCATGCCTGTCCCCAGGCACAGCAGTGTGAACAAAGGCTGTGGTGATGTGCCTTGGCTTTTTATTGTCTGCCCTTCTTAAGACTTGCTGTAACTGGGCTCTCTCCCAGCTTCTCCTTGGGTCAATTGGATCAGGTATTCCCAGGCCCCCAGAGGATTTGGGACACATGGGGACAGCAGTGGGGTTTTGGGCTGGGTTTATCCAGATGGAAAGCCCCTGGCGACAACCAGTGATGAAGCTCAACTCGCACCCTGCATTCCCAGCACCCCCCACCCAACCCTCCAGCCACATGGATTTTCCCTTGGAAGGCTGTGTTTTGCTTTGGAGTGTTTCTCCAGCAGGCAGCAGTTAAGGCTGAAAGGCTTTTGAAGATGTTCCCCGGAGCTGAGGGCGGCTGAGCATGGAGCAGGGGCAGAGCTCGAGCAGGTTTGTTGGTCCTGGATGGCCAGACTCCTGTTTCATATTTGAAACAGATCTGCACCCGGTTGGTTAACAAAATATTATGCTCAGGATAACTACCTGAGCCACCTCGCCAAGCCAAAGAGGCTTAGTAGGGTTCCAGAAAAGCCAGTATTAAATCCAGAGACATCAACATTAGCGAAGGAGAACTAAATTGTCTCCAGCTGGTGCTGGCTCTGGCCTGAGGCACAGAAAGGAAAAGAAGAAAAGATGAAGGCTGTGTTAATGAGGACCAGAACAAAGCTTGGTCCTCAGGTCACACTCCGTTTCCAGTCCTATCGAGTTCAGTCAATGACAATGTCTCCTCTCCCATCACTCGCCCACCAGTGGCTCCACCAAAGTCAAATTCCTTTGGCAGTGAGGGAGACAACCAGTCCCACTGCTGGAGAGGTGAGCTGCCCCTGCTTCCAAGGGTGGCTTGGTGGAGGTGCCAAGCAGAGATCCCTTGAAAATTGTGTTTCTCCTGAATCAATTAGCTGGTTGGAACTGTTAATTGCATGTTAAACATGATCAGAAGTTGCCAAGTGCTTCTGTCCTCACTGACCAGAACCACTGCGTGCAAGTCCTAAATATATGGGGAAAATGATGGGTTAACACGGCCCATCGCTCTGTGCTAGATGTGGCTTAGAACAGCAACATAGGAGCAAATTAAAAACCAGCATTAACACAACCTGGATGTTCAGAAACCTCCCCCGTGTCTTTCTGATCAGTTCCTATCACAAAAGGGTGGTAAATGCAACAGGGATTTCAGATGTGAACTATTTACTGCTGGGACATACAAGCTCTGCTCTCTCATGTACCATCCTGATTCCACTATTATTTGTGATTAACATCTCTAGATCCTCTGGAAAACCCTGCTTGCCACATGAATCTTTGTATCTGAGCAACCACATTGAAAAGGCCTGTGTTCACTGTTACTTATTTACTGATACTTCACTTATGATTAGAGACCTTTGGTTTTTGGGTTTTTTTCCCCCTAAAGATTCCTGAGCACAAAAGGTCCAGCCAGGGGGTTGCCTTGGGGGAAGAGCTGCGGGAGAAGCTTTAGTTTTGAGTGATGGAATGAGGGCATGAGGAAAGCCAGGGACACTTCCTAAGTCTACCTAGAGGTGCAGGATCATAGAATGGCCTGGGTTGGAAGGGCCCTTAAAAGTCATCTTGTTCCATCCCACCTGCCATTAGAGCAGATTGTTCCAAGCCCCATCCAACCTGTCCTTGAACACTTCATGGGATGGGACATCCACAGCTTCTCTGGGAAAGAAAGGCATGGGTATTTATAGAAGTGTTGTGCTTGTGCAGCACTTTGGGGCATATTGTTGGGCAGAGCAGAGATGGGTATAATGAGGCATGGAAAACATAAATCCACTTGGCTGGGATCACGGGGTGAGTAATTATCCCGCTGGGAAGGCAGCAGGTGGATTAGTTACTGGGCTGCATCTGCAATAAGCAATTAAAGGGGAACATCTGTTTTGCATCACCCGTTTCTCCTTTTCCAGGATCCTCCCCCGGTTTGCCTCCCTGGTACTGCAGCCTGGAGACGAGTCACTTCTCCACGAGGCTCTGCAAACATCATGTGTTCCTCCGTGGAAAGGAGGGGACGCGCCAGGAGCAACAGGACGCGGTGAGTGACCTCTGGAATCCTCTCCTGACCTTGGGCTTTTCTTTTCTGTCCTGCCTTGTTCCACTCCAACACGAAGCTGTTGCCAGGGGCTGGGAACAGTCCCCTTGGAGGTGCAGAGAACACACCCAGCGGCCAGCCCTGCTCGGTGACTCACAGTGTCTCTGCTGCCATCTCGAGTAAGAGGAAAGGCTGAGCATCACCTCAACCTTTCCCTCTTCGATCCAGCTGCTCCCAATGGGTTGGTTGGCATCGGCCAGGCCAAGCTGGTGTCTGGTGTGGGGTGTGGTGGAAGGGCCATCCTTGCCCCAGGAAAGGTCACCGCGCTCCGCAGCGCTCGGGGTCGATGATGCCGACGCTGAGTGGAGCGTCCTCGTGCTCGTCAAAACTGACAGCAAACGAAGTGAAATGGGTTTGCGTTGCCAGTGCGATTGCCTTGTGGGTTTAGTTGGGCTGGGTTCTGTCCAAAGTGATGGTCAAGCCAGAATGCCACAGTTTTAGGGGGGCTGGTTTGGATTGCACTGCTCTAGATGGACACACGTAGAGGGAAGGGGGTGGTTTCCCCCCCAGGTTTGGGTGTTTCTCACTGGGCTAAGTCAGCCAGTAGCTGAATCTGGTTGTCTGTACATTATCACAGTGTCCAGGGATCTCATTCCTAACATATCATAGACATAAAAACAACTTTAGAAGGTGCAGACTTCATTATTTAATTTATCCAACTCGCCCTTAATTTCTCCATCTTGCCTGAGCAAGTATTGCTTTCTCTAAGAGCCCCTTATCTTTATTGCTCTTGTCTGGGGTTTATTTTTCAAGCAGGGATTAGAATAAATTTCTGTAAAAGGATCTAATTTATTTGATCAGAAGTGTGGGGTTTAGCCACGCAGGAGTGACATTCAGTGTGCACACAGCAAATGGTGGGTGGTTTCTTAATATCTTGATCTGAACTCATCAATAGACAATTGGCATATACATTTGGTGAAGAAATGAATCCACCCTCCTTTAGTATGACATGAAAGGAACAAATCACATGCTTTCTTTAATTTAAAATACAATGAAATTGCTGCTTGGCATGAAGCACTTAAATGATATTAGAAACTTTTGCCTAATCTCTGTTTCATAGGTTGAAATACAAACATTTCCAGTGCAACAAGGGTTTATTAAAGCAGGCTATTGCCTAGGGAAATATGCCTTTGGATGTGCCTCTATCAACTCTCCTGGATAAAAAAAAATTGAATGTAATTAGTGTTGCATAATCTCCTAAGGAGAAAAGTGGGTCAGAAACGAAGTCCATAAAGAGAACATTGCAACTATGGGGTATAAATTGCTTATGGCTCTCAGGCTGGTTATTCCTGGGGGTCAGTGCAAGTTAGAGATTCCTAAATGGAATAAAGCAGTGGGGCTGGAGGTGTTCTGGAGAAAGAGGAGGTAAGTTGTTGTAAAAAATTGGGAAAGCAGAGTCCTGGAGTAACAGTTAATTTTTTTTATATACACCTTGTATACACATCAGTGAAATTCAGGCCAAACTGGACTGGGGATGGTGTTTCACTCTCAGTTCATGGGCAGTCCCTTGGTTCCTAATAATAGGAATAGCCTCAATAATTTTCAGTAATTGCCATGTTCTTTCTTGTTTGGCATAAGAGGGATCAGTTCTGTGATCAGCAACTTGATGCCTCTTGAAATTAAACCAATTAGACGCACAATTAAACTCTGTCCCATTCAGTGAGACTGGATTTGGGTGCATCTCACACTGCAGTGCTTGGATCCAGTGGAAAAGATGTGCCTCTGGGACTGAGCAGATCTCCTGTACCTCTTCGCTCCTCCTTCTCACCTCTTGCATTTATCACCAGCAGGGATGTTTCTCACTGCATTTCTGAGCAGCTCCTGCCCTACAAGCACCCACCCCCCGAGTGCTGCTGAGCAGAAATAAGAGCCACGAAGAGCCCTTTCCCCTCTGCTAATATTCCAGTGGTGTTTTGATGCAGGATTCTGGCCCGGAGCGGAACATAATTGGCATCTTTTACCAGTGACCTATTTCAGCAAAGGTTCATGGAATAACAAAGCCATGGTGTGTTCTAAACTGAACTCAGAAACGTGGATCCTCCAGGACGTAAGGCTGGTTCCCCCATTCCTTCCTTGTAATATCACAGGAGGGGGAAGGAAATCTCCAAACAAACGGGAGGACAGAGATTAGTTTATTCCACATGGCAGTGGGAAAACAGCTGTAGTTTGAGCGTGTTGTCTCCTACTGCACTTCAGCTGTGCCCCCACAGCTCATCCTCTTAGCACAGGGGCTGCCCTTCCTCCTCTCCTGAGAGGAGCAATTATTAGAGCTGGGAAAGACCTTCCCTTTGCCTTTCATCACTTTTTTCCTCTGTTAAATCTTTCCTTCTCTCTTCAAGATTTGGTAGAACCTGAGGAGGCAGGTTAGATAGAAGTTAAAGCAACTGATGATAACCATATATACAATATATACGCACAATATATATGATTTAAAAGATATTCAAACATCCCTATAAGCCAGGAGGACTTACGTGTGAATGAGGGAGAAACTTGGCCCATATCCACGAGGTCTTTTTGATAAAATGAGTATTCCTGTGTGACTTGCCAGCTAGATTTAACCAGATCCTAATACTTCTTGAATCCATATGATCTTACCGAAGTGAGTGGTCCAGATTATGACCTGCAAACCCCTCCTGATTTCAGTGCTGTTATTCCCTAATAAAAGACCCGTTTCCCCATGACCTCTGATCATGTAAACTGGTTTATGGTGCAAAGATACACGTCAGGTCTGTCCCCAAGGCTGGGACATTTTCTACACGTTTGGGCTCAGCTGACTTGCTAAAAACTCTGCCCCGAGGGAATTTTGGTGCTGAGGCAAGCCATGAATTAAAAAAAAAACAAACCAAAACAAAAAAGTTTAGAATTTGCTGGTTAACTCCAATTGCTCAAGGATTCATTTGATGTCACAGGCTCTTTCGGATATGACTTTAATTAATTAAAGGCAGATGTGCAAACTGCAGCCCGTACGATGGACGTAAAGAAATCATACTTTGCCATGTGAGTGGCCACAAATATTATTCCTCCCCGTGGTCCACGAGGATTTCTCAGGGCTTTTGGCTTCCTGCAAATGTCTGTGGGACCAGGAGTGCTGTCGATGTGTGCCTTTGGCACTTGGCAACCAGTGCCTTTCTCTCCTGTACCCACTGAGAGGGCAGCAATTATGAGGAAGGCAGTCTGGAAGAGACTGAGGGGCTCAAAAAAGGGAGATTGAGAGGAAAATGTAGCTCGATGTTTACAATAATCTCCCCAATCTGAAGTTGTAAAAAGCATCTTTCCACGTGTCAATACATAAATTTACTTTTTTTTTTGTTTTGGGGGGTGGGGGGGGAGAATCTTTCAGAAAGAAAAATCGCTCTGAATTTGTCCTGAATACTTTAAAAATAGCTTGTCATTTTGGATGGTAAAGGATGGTTTGGGTTGGAAGGGATCTTAAAGCTCCAACCTGGCCTTGGACACTCCCAGGGATGGGGCAACCACAGCTTCTCTGGGCACCCTGTGCCAGGGCCTGCCCGCCCTGTCAGGGAAGGATTTCTCCCAAAAATCTCATCTAAACCTCCATTTCTGCAGTTCAAAGCCACCATCCCTTTTCCATCACCACATGCCCTCTCCAAGAGATGAGGGCAGTAATCCTGAAACTCCAGGACCTGAGTAAGAGCCACCTCATGGATGAACAACCACCCCTCGGTTTATGGACAGGGTTGGGTCACTTGGTTATAGCTACGATTTCTTCCTGGCCACGAAGGCATTTTTAAATTTCCCCACCAGAAATAAGAAAAAAGGAACGTTCCCATGGGATGTAGGACTGACAGCTTGTTAGGGATGAGAATTCCACCCAAGTGTGCTGGAGACTGCAAAGGTGCAAATGTGCACCCAACCAACACCAGCATTTCTTTCCCCCATTCGCAGAGGCTTTGATGTTCTTCAGAGCTTTGAGGTGTGAAGGAACATTGGCAGAAGGGACTGAAGGACAGACCATGGATTAAATATGTGCAGATGATTCTCATTTTCTGTCTTTCACTGTCTAGCTGAGATGGACTTTTTTTTAACAATTACTTCTGGGTACTGTAGAGCAGAGACAAGCAGTAATTCCCAGAACTGCTGGCTTTTCTCATCTCCTGCTTTAAAAACAGATAAAATGGGGGCTGCTCCTGTTTCTCAGCTCTCCAGACTAAACTATTGGGCTCAATGGTCCTTGTGGGTCCTTTCCAGTTCAGGGTATTCTGTTATTCTATTATTTTATGATTCTGTGATCTCTTCCTATTGATTTTCTCATTTTTCTTTTGGTCTTTGCTCCTTTGATGTTATTATGACTCACAGATATTTTTTCCAAAGCCTCCTCAATTTCAACACAGTAAACATTTCAGATAACCCATCATTACATGAAAAGAAAAAAATAATAATCAATATTTCTTTATGTTTGTGCTTCTTTCAGCTTTCCAGTCCCCTGAATAAATGGAAGGTATTTCTTCAGAGCACTCAACACTCATCTTGTTGAGGATATATCCTTCTTTTTTTTGGGGGTGTGTGTGTAAGGTCAGATATTCAAATATATAAAGGGTCACTGCAGCTAAAGTGGACTCCACCTGAGATTTCTGGGTTTTTTTAAGTGCTCTTTCTTGCTTCTGAGCTTTTTTTATTTGCCCTTGGTTTCCTTAGAGGACAACACTGAAAGGAGTAATTTGGAGGAGTCCCCTGTTTGTCCTGAAGCTTGGAGGAATTCCATATTTATCTGAAGAACGGCAGAGCTGGAAAATCTCAGGGGCAAAACCAGAAACCAAACCCATCCAACAAAATGTTGGATTGTGTTTCCAGTGGCAACGTTGCTTTCAGCTCCTCAGTTTCCTGAAAAGGAAAGGATGATTCGTGTGATCAAAGGTCAGCTCAGCCTCCAGAACTGAGATAAGATCTGTTGGTTTATCTCATGTAATGAAAATACGGTGTGAAGATAACGAGGAGAGTGTCTCACCACCACGAAAGGTGGATTTTGAGGCAATTTGAATCTTCACAAGGGTAAAGCTGGATCTGGATTCCACCCCAGAAGTCTTTAAAATACAGAAAATTGAGGAATAAGGTAAATGTTTTTAGACCCAGAACTAGGGTTGGGTTAATTTTTGGGAATGTGGGAGATTACATTTCAAGAGGGATGAACATGGATTTTGTAGAATCCCTTAAAAACGGTGTTTCGTACGATAGAACAGGACTTGTAAAACAACAAAGGCACCCCCTAAAATAGAAATATAAACCACTCCTGGTGTTTTCAGTGGGAGGTGAGAATTGGCACTGTCAACCTCCCATGCTGGAGGTGGATCTCGACCAGCTTTGCTGCTTCCTGCAGGACCATCGCCACGGCCACCCAAAGGGTGGCAGAACATTGTTTGCAGGGTCGAGGGGGCTCCCAGCAAACACTCCTGCCAAGCTGGGTCGCTCCTCATGAAATGACATCTCATTTTCAGTCAGGAAAGCCCCAAACTCGTCCGCAGGCAATGGAGGGCTCCGGGTGGGTGCCGTGCCTCCGGCAGGCAGCAGTGGGGTAGGTGATGCTGCTCCTCCCTCCTCTCCAGCCCTGGTTTAGTCAGGGTCAGGAAATCCAGCCCAGTTCTTGCTCTGTGTGTCCTTTTTATTCTTGGCAGGTGGAATTTGTCTTACGTGTCCTCGCCTTCCCTGAAACGTGCAGCTTGAGCGTAAGTCACCTACGATCCCCTGGAGTTTAGAGAGTCTGGCTTTGCTTGGCAGTCCCTCCCTGGGCTCTTGGACACCTCTTTTATCTGGGATGAATCACCCTCAGGACGCAGCAACGGAGAGGAAACGGCCTCAAGCTGAACCAGGGGAGGTTTAGGTTGGATAGGAGGAAAAATTCCATCATGGAAAGGGTTTTCAAGTATTGGAACAGGCTGCCCAGGGAACTGGGGAAGTCACAATCCCTGGAGAGCTTTAAAAAACATGTTGATGTTGCACGTGGGGACACAGCTCAGTGGTGGGCTTGGCAGTGCTGGGGGTATGGCTGGGCTTGGTGACCTTGGAGGGATTTTCTGACCTTAATAATTCTGGAATTCTACGACATGCCAATTTTTCTTTCGTGGCTGCAGGGATACTGACCTTTCCAATCCATATATAAAGTCTTAGTTTGGGATGGAGAAAATTAGGAGGCCGGAGTTTTTTAGCATGGCAGACAATGGAAGATCTGGAGTGGAAGATCTGGAGCAGGAGATCTGATGCAACCTCCACATTTTTACGACTAACTTGTGGGGAACCTCTGGCAGAGCGGGGAGAATGAGGGAAGAACTGGAATTTCTCCTTAGATTTCCTTCCATGTTTTAGTTCTCTGGACAGCACAACTCCAGTGTGTGTTTTCCACTTCTCTGTTGGGTGTTGGATGTGTTGGCAGCTGGGAGGAAACCGGGCTGGATTTCTGTAAGATGAAGCAACACTCAACCCAGACTCTTCCAGTTATTCGAGTCTGGATTTTCCTTTTTTTTTTAAGCCCAGCCCAGGGAAAACTCCCGTGGAAAAGGAGTGGATGTCATCTTTGTGGGAAATAAGCAGGGACAGAGCATTTCCCTGCCAGAGAGTGAAACGCTGCAGAAGAGGCACCTGTGAAACACTAAAATAAGTTTATTGAAACAAAAATCACACCTTAATTTTGGTGAGTGAGGTGGAGCTTCGCAGTGGCGTCAGTGCTTTCACGAGTTGACGATGCCAGATATGATCTACGCTGGAATTCTTCTGTTTTCAAACAAAATGTGTGGCTCCCCCAAATCTGTCAGTTTTGCTGCCTGGGACATGACTTTCCTCTTACCTCCAGAAGGTAAAATACAGCTGATTGGGACTTTGGAAATCCCAGCCACATGCCCTGAACAGAAAGGCAGATGCCCAGGGTCTCAGATTTAAGTCAGAAGCTGGTACCATGACTGACATTTGCAAACAAAAAGAAGAACCAAAATGTTTCCTTTCTGTCCTTTTGGTGGTTTACATTTGTTCGTTATTACATATTTTAATTTCCTTCCCTTTAGTGACTTTCAAAGTTCCGTCACAAACGAGAAATAATTTTGAAACCAAAAATACCTTTTTTTATTTCCAAGAAAGTATTAAATGAAGCTTTTTGTCTTTTTTTTTTTTTCTTCCCCCCCAGAATAATTTCAAGTGTCAATCAGCTGACCTCTTTCAAGAAAGGAAAAGAGACAAGAAACCCTCTGAAACACCCCCAGGGAATAGCCACTGATAGAGATATTTGTTGATGTGAGGAAAAATATGCTGTTTCAAAAGCAGGCATTTCTGACATCTGAGAACTCCCTCCTGCTCATGGAAAAGAAGAGAAATTCCAACTGGTGCATGGAAGCACCCGGTGTTTGCCATCCAGGAACAGGTTTGCAAAGGGAATTGGACTCTGTGCAGGCAGAAATGAGGGTTTTTTCCTGAAAAAAAAAAAAAAGGGAGGGGGATTTCCTTTCTAAATCACCAGTGAATTGTGGCTACATGAAAATTTGGATTTGCAAATCCGGTTGTTATTCCCACCGGGAGCTTCCTTTTCTCAATAGATCTGAATTTCAGGCTCTCCCTATTCAGAAATCCAAAGGAGTTCTTGGCGCTCCTGAAACTCTGGCCTCGGCCAAACGCTGTGGCCGAGACCAAAAGTTACGTGAACTCAGCCAGAACGAGTCATCGGGCTGACCTCGGGTCAGCAGAACAATGTGAAACGTCTTGGAGTTATTCCCCAAGTCCAGTTCAGGTTCCATCCGTGCTGGACAGTCAGTGCCTCAGGGAAACAACTGGCAATGTCATGGATTGGCCAACCTGAACCTGCTACTTGCAGCGGGGTCTTTGGTGTCATCTGTACCTGGAAATTTGTAAAGACCAGAATCTAGCATTTCAACCCGCTGGAAAAAGTGGTTTTGGGTTTTGTTTTTTTGGTTTGGTTTGGTTTGGAGGTGGGTTTTTATTCGGTTGGTTTGTTTTGTTTTTTTTTATGGTTGTTACTTTTTAAAATCAACCTAAAGAATTTTTTTATTTTTTTTTTTTCAGCAACTGGAGTGTTTGTTTAACTTTCTGTTTACTCCAAAGGGTTGTTGAACCTGATTGATCTGCAGCAAAATGAGGAAATGATGTATGAATGTGTCTGGCAGCAGCAAAGCAAGGTAAGTTTGGAGAGAAAAGAGGTAAAAATCCTGATCTTCTTCTTTTCCCCTCTCCACCCTCTTATCTGATGGGTGATGTCCTCCCATGTCCATCATGATGTCCACCATCTCACGTTCGTCAAGGGGACTTGAGAAATTTCTTAAACATTTTATTTTCATTAAAATCTATATTTAACGAATAACCACGACACAGACACAACGTCTGAAGAAGACCAAGGAGCCCCTCCCTGTGCTGTGACAGTCACAGCACGTGGAAATGTTCCCTGCAATAAGAAATACCTGAAAGTGTCGAGGGAGGTTTTGTTGCTGCACCACAAACACCAAACTGCGCCCGGGCAAGGAGGGAACTGATTTAATAATAACTGATTTAATAACACCTGCTCCAGGTAACTTTGAAGTGTCTGCCACTGTAATTACATGCTAATGATACGATTTCACACTGCTTATAATCTCAGAAGCAAACTGTTTCTAATTACACATTACCCAGAAAAAGGGATTTGCTGCCTTCTGTCCTTAAATTATTGTTTTTATCCAGACACCACCTCTCCAAGTAGGTAATTTTTTGGCTACTGTTGCTTCTGGTACCTGAGAACCACCTGAACATCGATGGATTTATGCTCACTTTATAAAAAACTGTTTCCTGAACCCCTGCAAATGCAGGAAAAAGTACAATTATTGCCGCATTTCACTCAGAGAAAGTCTTTAAAACAGTGGTGGGGCTTTTAAACGTGCCCCTGTGAATAAAAGAAGAAAACTTCTGTGCCAAAAATGCAGTTAGAGGCTGAAGTCTGCCTCTTCGTTTTGCATAGCAACGAGTTTTTCATTGAGTGTCTCAGACACCTCTCCCCATGTGCAGCCTGGAGTTCCTTTCCTTTAAGGACCAGCCTCCAGAGATGGATGTGCAGCTTCTTCTGTGGCTTGCAAACATCTTCTCCCACCGCTCACCTCACCCAAAAAATTGCTGTTTCTGACGCCTTGCCCACGGTGCTCTGTGTTCTCTCTCAATTAATCCAAGGGTTCTTATCTTATCTGCGCTTCATCTTGGCCAACAGGCGTTCCCAAAAGCACCGGAATTTTATTTCTAGGAATAAATGTGCTGTCTTATTGGGACCACGTGTTGGTCAGGGCCTGCCCCGTGTCCTCTCTGCAGCCCATCTGACACGCCGGATTGATTCGTTCCCGCAGCACAAACTTTGAAGGCTCGTGCTATTTTTATTAAATGTAACTCTGCTTTTTTTTTCCCCCTCCCTTCTCCCCTTTGCCCTGTACCCTCCAGCAATATCCAGCCTCGCTGAGTCAAAATAGGAATAAATGGAAAACACATTCAAAAGAGGATGATGTCCACATGGAGGAGGACTGACATCCGTTGCCAAGCTGGGAAGGCTGTGTTACACCATCTGCTTTTGCTTCTGGTCATCCACACGTCCAAGATGCCTCTGCAGGTGAGTCCCTGACTGAGCACACAAGGGAAGGAGAGACACCCTCAGTCCTGTCCCTTCACTGGAAAACCAACCAGGTGTTTGGCAAAAAAAAAAAACCTAAAAAAAAGCAGCTCTGTGGGTTTGCAAAGCACTTGTGGCCAAGTCGCCTCCTTGGGGGTCAGTTCTGAAGCCCAGTGGAAGTCCTTCCAGATCTTCCACAAAATTTTATCTCCTCTTGTAAGGCTGCTTGGTAAGATCAGGGTGTGGGAACGCCAAGGGGAAATGTTTGCTGCTGCTCTCTGTGGGGTTTCTCATCTCAGTGGGTTTCTCATTTCCCCCCTGGCAGCCCCAGCAGCTGCATCAACATCCACACTGAGGACACACTCCCCCCTCTCCCCCTGCTCCCTCTCTGGGTGAGAAAAAGGAGAAATATGGGACGGAATGAGGGTTTTTTGCTTTCTTGAGGAATTCTGGTGAAAGCTCTGGAAACCCATACTGGGATTATCATCTCCGAATCATGTTGGAATTACCTTTGCCTGAGGTCAGTGCTTGGGTTATGAAGGGACCTGAGTGGTCCCATCTCTTTTGTGACCTGAGAGAAGGTTAGAGATGGGTGGTGGAGGGAGATCAGAGTCTGGCTTTGGGCCCACCAGGTCTCCTCTCAGACCAGAGGGGTTTCTCCCAGAGCCTCCTTCATTCAGTTTAGAGGTCCTTGTTCGACCTGGTTGGCTCTTCTCAGCACTGACATATCACAGGGCTGGCCACAACGTCCACACACAGAGGGAACTGAAGCAGGTCCTCAAGGGCTGCCATGTCCGTGCCCCTTGCATAGCTCAAATCCTGGAAAAATTGCCTCAGCAGAGCGCTGTTGGTCAACCTCACAGATCTTCACCTTTAAGTCTGTCCTTAGTGTGTGAAGGATTTGAGTCCTCCTGTCCCCAGAGTGCCTCCTGTGCTTGTCATGTGTTTCCACCATGGACCAACAGAGGCAGATGCACATCCTGATGTTGGTGAGAAAGGCCAAGGGACTGAAGGCTTGGTGTCCTTCAGGGTGCTCCCAAAGCACTGAGAGCCAAACCCCAGCCCTCTCCCACTTGTTTCCCACATCAAAGAGAGATTTGCAAGGGCAGATTCTTATATTAACACTTGCTTGAGGTCAACTGGAGAGATATTGCTCCCTGGTCTGCTCTGTCAGGCCAACTCTTCATAAGGTAATGAAGAAACCCCCTAGAAATTCTTGGCTCTTGGCTGGGACAGGGGTGCCTTTGTTGTGACAATGAGCAGTGCTCAGTATCAGATGTGAGGACACCTCCACATGAGCTGGAATTCTCCTGGTGTTCATGAAACGCTGTCCCAGCCTTATCCAGTCGCAGCCGTGACTCAGAAAGTGATTGGAGAAAGCAGGGAGAGGAAAAAGAAGAAACTGTTCAACCATCAACGAAGGTTTGTCACTGCTCAGGGACGATTTTGTGCTGGAGTGGTTTGGAACAGGGCACTGACATCTGTTGGAAACACAAATGTCAGGTGGGATGACTCCAACGCCACCTCAGCCCTGATCATCGGCGTGGATGTGGTGTTGAAACCTGGTCCTGAACCATGACATTTTCTCCACAACCTTTTCTCGTTCCCAGAATGAAAACTGTCCAAGCACATCCTCGTCACCCAGATTTCCTTGGAAATAACCCTTAACCCTCCCATCCTACTGAAGGATTGAAAGTGCTGAGACATCTCTCAAGCCAACAGTACCAGGGCAGGAGCCCAGCTTTCTTCTCTCTGGGCCACAGCTGCCCAAAAGCCTGGTAAATACCAACACACGGCGATTTTACGGTGAGAAATCCATGGAAAAACCCTGGAATGGGAAAACTCAGCCACAACAGCAGCAACGGTGCTGAGGATCGGGCAGGATCGTGCCCAGAGCTCAGTTTAAAAAAAAAAAAAGATGGGCCAGATTAATGGGCATAATCAAGCCTGGCATTGAGTAAGAGGCAAGGAGGATTAATCAGATGCAAACTTAGCTGATGGTGGCATTACTGAGGGCCTGGGGGCACAGTCCAAGGATGAAAACATAACAGCTTATCTAGCCGAGGAGTCATTCGTGCACCACTGGTTACAGCACGTTCTTAAAAAAAAAAAAGGAAAGGAGGAAAAAGAAAATATCTGTGGCGTATGAAATTATTTTATGCCCCAGAAATGATAAGAAAGCAAAGCTAAGTGTTCCTGCACCCAATCTTTAGAGAGGGGAAGCCTATCTGGAGTTAACCCGTTGCAATGTCCACTGTCAAACTTCAGAAGATGAAAAAATACAGTATAAAATAAAAGAGAATTGGGGATTAAATCAAAATGAGTAGAAATAAGACACTTCAAAACTCAGTTTGGATGCATTTGTTGCTACTTGGGGGCCGTGGGGCCGGCCTGCTCCTCGGTTCAGTGAGAGTTCAGGTAGTTTGCCAAACCTCTGCTTCTGGCCAAGGCTCCTTGTCTGGCAACACCTCTCCCTGTTTCTCAAGACTCTTCTTTTCCTCCAGATTCAACAGGACTTTGACCCCGATCTCACAGAACAGCTCATGGAATGGAAAGACCCTTTGACACAAAGCAACGTCACTGGAGAGGGAACTGTAGTGTCAGGGAAGGCATCTGGAAGATGAATCTGGGAATAAACCAGACACTCCGAACTACATCCCTTTGCAGGGCTGGGTTTTATTTCCGGTCATTTTCGGTAAAGCTCATGAGTCGTAACAGGGGAAGAATTTCTGTGTAAAATTCAGTAAATTTTAAAAAACCCCAAACAAACCAAACCACTGCATCTCTGTGGGGAAAACCTGGAATTGTATTTCCGTAATACGGACCTTTCCCAGAAAAGCCAGGCGTGGGGCACCGTGAAATGCAACACCAAACATCTGGAATGGCAACTGCCCAGTGCAACACCACACATCTGTAATGGAAACTGCCCAGTGCAACACCGCACATCTGTAATGGCAACTGCCCAGTGCAACACCAAACATCTGTAATGGAAACTGCCCAGTTCAACACTGCACATCTGTAATGGAAACTGCCCAGTTCAACACTGCACATCTGTAATGGCAACTGCCCAGTTCAACACCAAACATCTGTAATGGCAACTGCCCAGTTCAACACCACACATCTGTAAGGGAGACTGCCCAGTTCAACACTGCACATCTGTAAGGGACTCTGCCAGTTCCTCCCAGCCCTTTCCATTTCCATCATTTGCTGTCGCTTGAAACCTTCTGCCCTGACAACTCCCAACCCCATGGGAACTCTGGGACACTGGGGTTGCCTGGAGTTGGGAGGGAGAAGACACAAGTGACAGGGACAGTAGGTGGGAGACAGGTGGTGGGTAGGAGAAGTCACCTCCTCCACCTCCCCTCTGCCTGCTAGGCAGAGTGGGACCACGTGTGCAGCTGCAATGAAGCCTCGTTTTTCCCTTCCAGCAGGAACTCAAGGTGCCATCCGGCGCGCAGCACTGGTGGGACCTCACGGCAGTGCCACAGATTCTCGAGGCTGACCTCTCTTGATGCTCTTCAGGCAGCGATGACCTTGACTTATTGCCATCACAAGCCTCAAGTGCCATCATTTGCCCTTTCCCTGCGGGCCGGAGCCGAGCGAGGCGACATCGGCGCGGGCGTGATTTGCCACGGCCACCGCTCTGCCCTGCCCTGGGAGAGCGACGCATGTGCAGGAACACCTCGACGTGGCCTTTCTCAAAATGTTTGTGCAGGTAGAGCCATAAACGGGCCGTGCTGAGCCCAAGATGCAATCCAAGGCGTTGGAGTCTAGGCCTTATCTGCATCCCCTTATCGGGAGGAGAGAGCACCGATGCACCCCGGGAAGGGAGGGGACTCTGCGCCCGGAGGGATCGGCCTCGGCCCTTCTCTCCTGGCACGGGGAGGGGACTGTGGGCAGAGCTGGGTAATGATTTGTCACCGCAAGGGCCGGGGTGTCTCTCTTTGCAGAGGAAACCTTGGCCGTGATTGACAGCGGGGCTGTTTTTTTGCCGCTTCCCTCGCCGTTGTCAAGTAATAATGAAGCTTTGTCAGTCCATCATGGACATGGATATGCCAGATTATGTCGACTCCTTGGACTCCTCTTACACCATGCTGGAATTCGACAACCTCCGGGTGCTCCCCAACAACACCGGTGAGCTTTTCTTTCGTTTCCTCTTGAACAACCTCCACCACCTTTGTTACAAAGCGCCTGGGAAAGGCAGGTGGGACATGTGGGGCAAAGGGTGGAAGGGGTAATATTTAAGCAGCTGATCCGCCAACCTGTGTCGCATCCGTGGTTATGTTTGGGTTGAAAAGCGACACTTTTGCTTGCCAGTCCCGCTTTGAGTTATTCTTTTCCTTGATGGGCGGAGCGCCATGTCCTGAAGAGTCTGGAAAATGTTGGTAGAGGGTTTCACAGCACTCCTTAGGTTTGTTCCTCTGGATGGCTTGTGAGAGGAGTTATTACCACTATTTCTTCCCTGAACTGTGTGTTTCGCTGCCACGTATGACTTAGGTCGATATTTAATCCTCGGGAAAACATGTTGATTCAAATGGTATTTGTGTTTTGACCATGTGTCCCGTCCGTGTTGTTCCTGAGGACTTAGTCTGAGAAACAACACCCAAATCATTACTTGCCTTATGTTGTGTTTTTTTTTCTGGATACCAAGATGGTCCAACAGTTTTTATGGCACAAACGAACTTGGCTGCGAGGCGGGAACGTTTCTGCTCAGAGACTTCCGCTTTGTTCGCAGAAGTAAAGCCCATTGCATGGCATTTAGTTTTTGTTATTTGGTTTTTGGGCAGCCAAAAGTTCTGGGACACTAAGTGGATGCTGTCCCGTGAACTGAACTGCTCGCTGCGCAAAAATAAAGGGCATTTTGGCCATATGGAGTGAAGTCATTATGTAATTGAATGAGATTTCAACGTTAGCAAAGCCTTTAGAGAGTTTTGGTTGCATTTCATGTAATTTGTTAAGGAGCTTAGTGAAATTAAGATGGGATTTTCATGTTTGCTCATTAACTGGCTCATCAAAAGAAATTCAGAGTTTCAGTAGGGCTGTTGACCCCAGTATAAAATGATTAGAATTATTATTGTGGGACATGGAGGGATAGTAAGGTTAAAAGGCTCAAAGAAATTGGAGTTTAAGTTTGACTCCAATAAAGCTCTAGCTGTCCCCAACTAAATATACTTATTTTTTGCCAGGTCCAGATAGGTTGGATCGTATTTCTTATCCTTGCAGAAAGGTTTCCATCTCCAACCCTACCCCAGAAGTGTTATTTAACACAGATGTTTCTCTTTGTCACTCGCTGCCAAAACAACAAAGTATTTTTCACTTTTTGAAGTGGCACAAACGTCCTCAAAAATTCAAAATCGCTTTGCAAATGAGCCACCAAAGGCTGTTTGGGGCTCGCTGGTGATTCATGCAGTGGAACTGACAGGTTGAGTCTTTTCTGAACTTTATCAAGATGGGGATTGTGTTATTTGTTTAGTGTTAATGAGTAACTGGTTCTCTCGGGAACGAGATGTTTTGAAATTAGCTTGTTTGTCTTGGGTAAGTGTCCTCTTCTACAGTATGTAAAAATAACTTCCAAAAAACCTGAAATGTCTGTGCATGGAAATATATTGCCAACCAGCTGTATACCTGCCAGAGGTAACTCAAAATCGCAGTTCCCTCTGTAGCTTCAGAAATACTTTAGAATTTGTAAAAATTAAGAAATAAGCTCATTTGAGGTATTTTTACAGTTACATTGGATTGTTTTAAGCCATGTATTTCCCAAGACTCATCTGGTTTTCCTCCCCTACTAAATCTAACAGCAGCTTTGCCCTCTGTAAACACGAACAGGAAGGGATACAATATTTATTTTACTGGATTCAGGGTGGCCTCTTACACTCTGAACAATTCCGAAAGTGAGAATTAAAATACTTTCACCTAAGGCCATGCTTTTTTGAAACCAACTCCTTCTTTCTTTGAACATTATTTCATGAAATCTGTGGGTTCATTAGTGCTGGGGAGCACTTCTGGTGCTCAGTTTTCTGCTTCAGGAATTTGTATTTTGGATTTCCCACCTTTAAATAGCCCATAATTTGCCAAATATTTTGAGACTAATTCAAAGTGAAGAATAGAACCCCTTGTGGGAATAACATAAAAAATTATCTGGTTTAAACAGAAAGAATGGCAAAAGGAAATGGGCAACAATCAATGCTAATTCGGTCTCCTCTTTATAAAATTTGTGTTGCGCCAGCAGAAATTTTCCCGTTCTGTACAGATTTGCTTCCTTTACCTTGGCTGGCGTTACAAACCATATTCTCCCTTAGTTTTTATGTGCTGTTAATGCCCATTTCCTCCCGGTCCTGTTGGAGTTGTCCTGTTTTGCTTCAAACACGAAGCATTATTCCAACTCCTACGCTGAGGGTGTGTCTTCTCCCACGGTGGGGCTCGTTCTCCTGTCTCAGCACACCGATCCTTGGCACTTTGGCACCACGTTGGTGAAACCCCTTCCCCAGCCCCACTGCTGACCCAATCCAGACCACGGAGAAGCCACCAGAGTTATTTTGGCAGGGCTTGACCGCCCCTCAAGCTGCTTGGGAGGAGCTCTGGCCTTTCCAGCTGGTCTCTTCACCGTTGCTCCTGTAGGATTTGGGAACACTAAATCAGAGCTATGTTTTAGAACTCAAAACCCCCCTGTATTTGCTGGAAGCCGCTGGAGAAAGTGGCTGACCCCCCCGTGGCCCAGATTTCAGGGCTAACCCCCCCTCCTGCCCTACATCTGCGTGCAAAGATTTCGCAACGCCGGCGTTGGCCACTGAGCCCAACTCTGTGTATGTGCCCTAAACCCACTCTGGGCATCTCTACGTTCTAGCCCAGCCCGTGGAATTCAGGGACTTTTCAGATGCCAACGACATGCACCAAGACTGGTTTGGATTTCTGGGTAGATCAAAGCAAAAACCATTCAGGAAAGTATTGCAAGAGAATTGTCCATCTAGAAGAGGTGTGGCCAATAATCCAACCGAAAGGAAAAGCAGGGAATGCTCAGATATCACGAGAACATCCTCACAGTCATTCCCTGTCACTGTAAAACTGGCTTTGTCATTTCAACCCTGGTTAGGTAATGGCTTACCTACAGAGGCAGTTGGTGCCAAAATCTGGGATGTGTTTTGGTTGTGAGCTTGGTTGATCCCGATGCTGGTGAAGCCACTGGGATACTCTCCCCAGCATGAGGGCTGTAGCTCCCAGTCTGCTCCCTGATTACACACAACCCACAGAAAATTGTTGAAACTTCAGATTTTTCCCACGTGACCCTTCGGGACAGTCCTAGTGAGAAGTCTGACCACGAGCACCAGTCCTCAGCTCAGCCTGGGACCCACACAAAGTCAGGAGGAGTTACGGTCTCCTCTTGGAGAACATAACCACTTGCATCTCTCCGGTGGAAGTTTCAGGGTCACCGTGGCACTGCTCAGTAACTGTTCTGTTTACTGAGGTGTGGGATCTATAACCAACACACAGCTCTCAGCATCCCTTTCTGGGGTGGTGAGGACAGTTGGGGACTTGGGACACTTGTTGTGAGCCAGATCCATCCTGGTAGCCCTTGAGCCCAACTCTGTGTGGTGGTGCTGAGCTCCGGGCAGCAACCCCTCCAGAGGGTAGGAAATGAAGCCCTGGGCAGGTCATGGCCCATGGAGGAAAGGAAGGAGAATTCCCAAGCAGGGGGCTCTCCTGGCAGAGATCCTGTTTTCTGCACGGGGATCAGTCCAGGGAAAACTCAGGCACTCCCCAAATACTGGGCAGGTTTGAAAGCTGCATCAAAACACTCCTGGGGTGCACACGATACCACTTGTGCCTCTGCTCTTCTCGGAGCTCATTCTCATTTGGAACTCATCATTAGCTGGTGGCAGGACTTTGTAATTAAAGTTTATCATCATAATTAACATGTGCATTCTGGCTTAGGTCTTTCTTTTTCTTTCTTTTTTTTTTTTTTATTTTTTTATTTTTAATTTCTGTTCAGCCCAGCTGAAAAGGGCACGTGGCTCATGAGCAGGGACTGAACTTTTGTCTGTGTAACACCCAACTCGTAGTTTGTGTTCCAGGGATACAAGTGAGGGCAAAATTTGGTTTACTGATTTCCATGGGCCCTCACACACACAGTGCTGATGGTCCTTCCTCCAGTAATATTGGGTTAAGGCCAGAGCTTTAATTTCTTTCTTCTATGAGGCAGCAAGTCCTCCTCACAAAAAGGAGGAAAAGTCTTTTTTGGGGAGTTAATGCTTTCCAGAATCAGGAACATTTTGCAGTCTGGACCCACTGGAGACCCAAACTGGATGACCTTGGCTCGATTCCTCTGAAGTCACTAGAGAAAGCACGAGTGGAGCAAAGAGGAAATTGGCCTTCTTATCTTTATTTTTGTTGTGCAATTTTGTAAATGGGATCTAGCACACTCAGCACGTTTGTTTATGGTCACATGCTCCTTCAAAAAAATAGATGGAGCAAACAGATGCACAAATGTTTAGCAGTACAGTTGTCCCCAAGGGAATACTCTGGTACAGCTCACTTAATATTGAGCTATTAAGTAAAATAAAATGAAGAATCATTGCAAAAAAAAAACCCAAAAAACAGAATCACCCTAAAAATCAATGTAAATTGCCATTAAACTGCCCTGATGCAGAGAACGGTCCAAAGGACCCAAGTGTCACTTACTGACAAATGTCAGACTTGGGAGCATCTTACACAGATTTTGGGAACAGGTAAATCTCAATTTCTGTCATTATGACCTAAGAATTATTTTAATACTGTCATTCTTTCTTGTCATGTTACTCCCATGTTGCTACAACCTACTTATTTATTCATCCATACATCAAAAGGTGAATAAAGACCAAAAGGAGTTTTTTTTAGGGAGTGAAAGGAATTCTGACCTTTGCATTTGTGAAGTCATAGTTAAAAATGTCTTAGTCTCAGCCTTAGCTAAAAAACTTCCCAGTTTTTAGAAAACTAAAGCTTTATTGGCTGTATTATTTGGCGGGGGGGAAGAAGGTGGTGTTATTACAATTTTCAGTGCATAGCAAATATTTTCACTATAAATTTTTGATGTGTATTCCTATACAAAAATAGCCTTCTCTCGCTCCCTGTACATACACACGTTGTGTGTGGATTACCCAGAGCTATTTTTACGCGTTATGGATTAGAAAACTCTCTCGGGGCCGTCCAGACCAGATGACAATTCCTCCACTTTGAGGAATTTTCTCTGAGATTCCTCATTGCTCAACACAACATCAGCTGAGCTTCCCTCATCCCTGCCCATCTCTTTGGCGAGGATGAGCCTCATCCCAAGGGCACGTCTTGTCCCAGAGACTTTTCCAAGGTCACTGCGGCACGGGATCAGCTCCCCTGGAGTGCAGAACGTGCTCCCAGGGGTGTGATAAATTCCCAAAACCACCCTGCAGTGAGTGCCCGGGTCAGGAAGGACTCCACAAACATTCCCCCTCTCGGTGAGATGCGAACACTCATCTGCGTCTTCGCGAGTGTCTCCTTGTTTTTCCATCCCCGGGCTGTGCCTCAAATTAGGAGGATGAAGAGTCTGGTGGTTAAAGCCCAGGGAGAGGTTTAAAGGGGGGTTTTCAGCAGTGTGTACACACAGCCCAGGGCAGGCATGGGCAGAGCTATTCCTGCCCCAAAGGAGGGCGTGCAAACAGAGGCCATTCACATGACCTAATTTGAGGTCCCTAATTTAGAAGGTTGACCTTCCTGCACACCTCTGCTGCTTTCCACTGGAAAGCAATGAGGCTTTTTAGAGGCAGCTTCAGAGCAGGAACCAGGCTTGGGACTGAAGTGATCCCTGTGAGAGCTGCTGCCTCTGCCTTTGAGCTGCAGAGGAGCTCTCAGGAGCAGCCTTTTTATCTCCAACACCTCTGTCATGGGCATGAAGCAGTTCATCCTTGGTGCCTCTGCTGCCTCTCCTCTGCTTTCCATCTATTCAAGTTTTCGCCCATTGTCTTCTGTGGACACCAGCTTTGAACCATGTTCTCCAGGTGTCTAACTGAGGAGATGGCTCCCCATCCCTCAAAAAATGTGTATCTCACATCCAAGTGAGGTTTCCCAACATCTACCAAGAAAAGTGGTGATAATTGGGAAGTTCTCATGGGCAGGTTGGGTTACGCAGCTTGAAACCTTTCTGTTCTCTGAAGCAAAGGAGAACGTCAATACCAGAAGTAAAGTTGAGGTTGGGAAGAGCACGTCCATCAATTTAGAGGCTTTTCCACCACCACACACAGCGTGTGTTCCCTGCCTGTGGGGTTGCCTGGGCGCTGCTTGCTTGAGCAAAGCCACCTGACCCTGGTTTCCATCACAGGGTGGGTCTCACAGTCCCTGTTCTTTGCCCACAGAGCCCATCACAGCTGAATCGGCCAACCCCAACCTGCTCCCCAACGGCATCAGCTCCCTGTGCTCCATCTGCGGTGACCGGGCCACCGGCAAACACTACGGGGCCTCCAGCTGTGACGGCTGCAAGGGCTTCTTCAGGAGGAGCGTCCGCAAGAACCACGTCTACTCCTGCAGGTACCTGCCCCTGCTGCCGTTCATAAAGCAACTTATGGATGCTCCAAACCATTTGGGGTGGAGATCAAGTTGGGCAAAGGGGCCGCCGGGTGAGACGCTGAGTTGTCGTGCCAGGAGTGCCAGCAGTAGGGCTGTGGGGTTTGGTTTATGGCTGGAGGACAGGGAGGCAAGAAGTAAACTCAGTCCTGAGTCTCATCCTGAGTCCTGAGGGTCTCATCTTGGACCCTCAGACTTCCTGTGGCACTGGGCAATCCTTCCAGGGAATTCAGCATCATTGTTTTCCCTGTGCTATAAATCAGGGAAACTCACAGATCTGGGGTTTGACTGGTGTGTAAAATACATAAATACAGACCTGGAGTGACCCCATGACCTTGTCACAGCCCAGCAAGGCAAAGACAAGGTGGCAGAGGACCAAATCTCCAGAGGTTTCATCTCAAACACAGTGTTTCTTGATTTTCCTGGTAAAAAAAACAAGAGGCATCCAAGTGTCTGTTACCTCCAAAGCCTCCACACCCCCTCACAGCTTCTCCATTTTTGTTTTGAAGTAAAATAAAGGATGTACCCTGGCATATCACTGATGATTTTATGATCTTTCTGAGAAACAAGTGTGGACCAGAGATGATTCACATCCATTTTGGCACAGGTACACATTTGAGAGGGTTTTTTTACCAGGAGGAGGCTATAAATTATAAATCTGCTATCTTGCTTGACCTTAGAAAAATGGTGTTTATTTTAGCACAGGAGAAAGGGGAAAAAGAACCAAACCCAAAGCTGACTACACTCAAATACTAATGTCTAATTAATGTCTAATTAAAACCTGGAAGTTTTGTTGCTGTCACAAAACTCTTTTTCCTCTAAGGGCATTCCAAATTTTTCCAAAGCGAGTCACTCTATTTGTTGCCAGTGTCCTTATCACTCCAGGACACCCCAGCCATGAGAGACACCTGGGGTGACCACAGTGTCCACCCACACGGTGCCCATCCCATGAACCGTGGGATTCCAGAGGGAGGAGACCACAACTGCTGCTGGTTTCCTTGAAATTTCAGCTCTCAGCCTCCTGGGAGTGGAGTTGCTGCCCTTGCTTAGGAATCCGTGAATCCCTGTGATATTTGGCAGCTCAGGGAAGATCCGCAGCATCGAAGCCAAGGAAATGGCCAGGCTTGTCTGCAAGTCCTTATTTGGTGAGCTCTGGTGTTTATTGCAGACATGAAGTACTTGAATGGTCTTTGGGCCTTTGTACCTTTGGCTTTTAACCAGTCTGGGAAGCTGCCTCAGCTTTTACAACCTGATGATGGTCCCACAGCAACCCAGGTCATCTCCTCTCTGCAGTTTCCTCTTCCATCCCTTCACCCAACATGGCAAGGGCTGCCAAGTCTGTGTGGGCCACCCCTAGAACAGCACAGATGTTCCAAAATCCCTGTTGAAACGAGGAGGAGTTAGGAGGCCACAGGCACAAAGGGCTTGTGGTCCATAATGCAGTTATTTCACACGAAACAGGACAGTTAACAAGGAAGTCGGACCAACCCCAATGCCAAACACCCAAAAAGCATCTGGAAGTGGGAGATGGAGCACAACTTGAGGTGCAGTCATGTTTTCACAGCCAAAACCACCTCGGTCCCTGCAGGGTGGGTGGTCTGAAGTCGCTGCGTTCCCAGCTGGCAGGAGCAGCTCTGGGAAAGATGAGGAGCTGGGCCAAGCCAATGTTGACTCAAGCTGTTTCTTGCAAATCTTTGGCTCTTCTCTGGGTTCCTGCAGGAGACCAGGGAGGTCTGGGGCTGTGTTTGGGGCGAGTGGGCTGCAGATGCCAAGCTGGTTGCTCCATGTTCTCATTCCCGTCTCCTCCCAGGTTCAGCCGACAGTGTGTGATAGACAAGGACAAGAGGAACCAGTGCAGGTACTGCAGGCTGAAGAAATGCTTCAGAGCTGGCATGAAGAAAGAAGGTAAGTGCAAAGAGACATTTCCAAAGTGCCCATTGCTGTCTTGGACCCTGCTCCCACTGCAGAGCACGGGTTGGGGGGAACAGCAGGAGCCCTGGCTGCAGAGATGGTGCTTTTGTCACAGTGAGAAATCTCTTTGTTGTAGCTGAAAGCCCATTTTATCTCAATGAGAGCCTGGTGACATTATTCCCCCATCCTGGGAGGCTGGTCTTTTTGGGATATTTCAGTCCTGCAAAAGGGAGGGTTTGTTTGGTCTCTGAGTGTTCCACAGCAGCAATTTCCTCTCTCCATACCTGTCGGTGTGACTCCTAAACCCAGCTGTGGCAATCTCAGCAAGGACCTGCCACCCTCAGCCTCGGAAATGCCATCAGTTGACTCCCTCAGGTGGTGTGGTTGGCTCAGTTGACTCCCTCAGGTGGTGTGGTTGACTCAGCTGATGCTCGCGTAGCTTCGTGCCAGGCTCAGGGCAAGGGGCATCCTGGGCACGATGCCTGAGCATGGGCTGGCCCTTGGTGGCCCAGGGCACATGGGCAGCCCTCCTGTGTGGAGGAGATGACTCAGGTGTCCCCGTGAGTCACAGCCAAACCCTTCAGATATTCCGTCCTCGTGGTGGTTATGGCACAACCGTGGAGCCACCTCTGACACCTGCCCTGAAGGGCCAATCCAGTGCTAGCTCACACCTTCTGCTGCTCTTGGCTGGGTCAGGAAGGAGGTGGAGCTTTGTAGACTTGGGTACCATCGAGTGCCCTTTCAGCACCCTGAGGGAAATGTTATAGGGCCATGAGAAAACCCACTTTGTTAACCTGTGCCTACATCTGGTTTCCCTGGGACAGGCTGGGACCTATCCCAGCATTTCTGGTCTCTGCTCATCCAGCGCCTTCATACTTGGGAGAGCGTGGATGGTACAGTTGTAGTGATGCCCAGATTCCTGGGCAGTGGCTGTGCTTGTCCACCGAGCAAAGTGACAAAGGGTGGTACAGCCCTGCGATGTGTCGGTAATTGGGTGGTGGTTTCAACCCTCTCCACACTTCGTTTGTGCTTGTCTCCAACCCGCCGACAACTAAAACATGATGGGGGTAGAAAGGAGCTTGAGAGTTTCTTTCCATGCCACCGAGTTCACCCAAGGGGTGAAATTGCAGTCCCACTGAAACCAAGGGGAAATTTGTCCTGGATTTCTGGTAACTCATAAGATTTCACCAGTGATGAAATGATCTTTCCAATGTTCTCACCATATGGTTTCCTGGAGTGTCTTGAAATCTGGCATAAGTCATGGATGTAGCAAAAAATGCCTGCTGGTTTAATTCAGGAGAAATGGAGTAAATACAGCTGATGGAAAAAGAAACAGAATGTAAATTAATTAAGACCAAACCAGAGCTGATCTGGTCAGCTCTAGATGGGGATAAAGCTAATTGCTGATGCAGCTCCAGCGCTCGGAAAGGCAGAAATCTGGTTATCAGCTGCACTCTTCGTGCTGAAGCATGATTTTTATGGGTTTTTATGGTAAAAGTTATAAACCCTTGGCTCAGGCCTTCATCACTGATTGCAGCTTGATGGGAGATGACTCATTACAAGTTCCACATCGTCACATTCTTTGAAACCCTTTTATGAGTGCACAGTCAGGTTGTGTGCTCACAGTCACTGCTCGTGTGCTCGGGAAGGAAGATTTGAAGGCACCTGGAGTGAGTGCTCTGCAGAAACCAGCTTAGCTGACCAGGGCTGTGTCCCAAGCACGTGTGCAGGGCCGGGAAAGAGACCTCCTTGCACAACTGTGTGCGCAGAAGGGACACGGTTGTTTGCCTTGGGGTGGCTCTAGATTAATATTAAACAGAATTGCGAAGCTTTAGGGGATAGAAGGGAAGCCGTGTCTTGGATAGGGCTCTGTTGGGAGGATCCAAATATTTGTACAACACCGTTTGGCAGCCCCGGTTGGTGCTGGGAGGTGGCAGTGGTGACACCCACGCTCACCACGCTCTGTGGGCCGCTCTTTGCGTGGAACGTCCCCTTTCAAGCCAACCCCTGGGACAGCAATCAGGGGGTGGCAATAGCACTGTTCGTCCACAGCAGAGTGGAAGAAGCTGGGAACGATCCTTTTCCCAGGGACAAACACACCTGGGGTGGTGGCAGCTGGGCTGTGTCACCCTCGCAGGTGCCCCACTGACCCACTTCTCAGTGTCCGTGTGTGCAGCGTTGGAGAACTTGCTGTTCCCCAGCAAAACCAACTGATAACCTGGAATTTTGGATCCAGAGTGATTTTTTTATTTATTTTTTCCCTCCCCAGTCTTCCTGTGTTGTAAGACATGATGTGACACATTTGGATCTTTATTTTGTTTGGTTTTGTTTTTTTTTTGAAACAGTGCTAGTGGATAAGTATTTGCAGGGAGCTATGTAGCCTGGTAGAAGGGAAATTTTCACCTGAAGAAAAATCCTTGTGATGCAAATACCTGATTTAGCTTTAAATTGTGTCAGGGCGGGGTTAGGCTGGATCTCAAGGAAAGGTTTTTCCCCCAGAGGGTGGTGGGCACTGCCCAGGCTCCCCAGGGCAGTGGGCACGGCCCCAAGGCTGCCAGAGCTCCAGGAGTGTCTGGACAACGGGACAGGGACAGGGTGGGACTGTTGGGGGGTCTGTGCAGGGCCAGGAGTTGGACTGTGATGATCCCTGTGGGTCCCTTCCAGCTCAGGGTGTTCTGTGACCCCGTGATCCTACCCTGGCTCTCTGTAGGGGCAGAGCTATAAGGTCCAGGGTGGAGGTGCACGGTGCAGCCAGGCTGTGGGTTCAGGGTGGGTTTGGGGCACCTGGGCTGATGTTGTTGAGTGAATTTACCAGTAGGATCTTTAGGTTGCCTTGTTTGTATCCCCCGGATTTCATCCTACCTTCAGAAAGGACCAAGGCTGCCCCACACCTTCAGGCTGGTGCACTGAGAGGGCATCCAGGTGCCAGCAGTGTCAGCAAGACCGAGATAGGGACTAAACTCGAGTCTTGTGGAAATTCCAGTCCCCAAACTTCTTAGAAATTAGCTCAGTCAGAGACACTCCAATCCCACTCACATTTTTGGCCTCAGGGATTCACTTTAACAACAATCCTCAAAGTGGGAACAAGGGGAGAGGAAAAGGCTTCCCTGAGCACGAACCCCTTCTGGTCTCCTGAAACACCTCTATGACCAGGATGAAAGATCTTCCCAGGACATTCACTCCTTCATCCTTGTCTCGTGGTTAGGGCCGGGACTGGGGCTTTGGGGGATTTGCTGGCTGCTCTCCCAGGTGCCCTCTCTCTGCACGGAGGGTTCGACCTCCATTGTCTCGCTCCCGGACAGGTTTTTGGTCACTGCAGCTGAGGAGAACACCAGGTCCTGAACCACAAAGGGAACAGCGGGGTACTATTTTTAGCATCTCACTGAGATCATGGGTAACCTTGGATAAATTAGCAGGGTGTGATTTCTCAGGTCATCTCCTCACCCGGAGCTGAGCAGAAACCTGGAAGCCTTTTGAAATGCCAGCACTGACCTGGCAGGAGTCAGTTTGCTGATGGAATGAAAATAAAGGGGGGTTTAATAGTTAACCTCTCATCCCCTTCAAAGTAGTTCATGAATGTACATGAATTCCTTTAGTTTTAGGCAGAAGTGAAAAGAGTTATTGTATCGCTCCCTGCCACAACAGAGGGGGAGGGTTTGAGGCTGTTTTTTATTTATTGTGGTGAAATTGGACAGGTTTACAGGACAGTTTTGTTAGTGTTCTGAGGGACCTCTCTCTTGTTTCGTACCTTTGTTTGCACATCTCTTCTGCCAGCTTTCAGAAACAGGGGCTGCAGTTCATTGCAGAGAAGGATGGAAAAGATAAAGGATCTTCTCCACCTGCAATAGGCATAAATCAGCCCAAAAGCCTGTGAAAGGATTAAATGTGCCTGTACCATTGGGATTTATTTGTGAACAAGACACACCACACCTACAAAGTCTGAAGCAGCTTGGGGAGAAAAGGATTATTTGTGGATATAAATTAATCAGGCAGCAGGAGGAGTACATCTGGTGGAGACAGAATCACTGAGCACCGATGAATACCAGCACTGTGCAGGGCGCTTGCACCTCTCTCCTCCTTCTCCCTCTTTATGCCATTTATTCATACATTTCCAACTCCACCGGCATTAAATGAGGATGGTTTCAGCAGAATAATAATGGAAACAGTAATTCCCATGTTCTGCCGTTGCCGTGGGAAGTCACTGCTTTGCTGCTCTCCCTTTGCAGCCGCTGCCTGTGCCTGCATTCGCTGGGGGTTCCTCATGCCAGGCTCTGGCAGAGCAGCAAGAACAACTTGTTTGGGGGACACGGGTTTGTTGCAATCCCCCAAACACGGCCTGGCCAGAATCCTTCCTGCCCTCCTGGCACGGGGTCCAGCCCTGCTCTGAGTAACAAACCCCCTTGGAGGGCTCCTCTGCGTCCTCCCATCCGCTCCCCAGAGCTGGGACGTGCCATAGAGGTGCCAGCTCCCCAGAGGGACACAGGGGCATCCTCTTGCCCTCTGTTCCCTCCCGCAGGGGGAAGCCCAGCCTGGGGTCACACTGTGCCAGCTGTGACACCCACAGCCACTGCCACCCCCTCCTGCAGGGCTGCGATGGGTTTTTGTTGTGCAGAGGACAAGATAGGAGGGAAACAACAACAAAAAAAAGAGGAGCGAAGGTTTTGCCAGGGACACGCTGGAAAGAGCAGCCCCTGGGAGTCAGTGGGATCCAGCAGTGGGGTTTTTGTCCTTCCTGCCAGTTTGCTGAGTTTTATTGATGGCAAAGCCAAGATCACAGCTGAGCCCAGCACGTCCCTCGAGCACTCCCAGTGCCTCGCCACCACTGACCCATCCCTTCCCTTTTACAAACACAATAAATATAGCAATATAATTACCACACAGTAATAGATTAATTTTTGTGGTGGGTGAAACATTAACTCCTTTTTGTATCTAATTCCATCACATCTTGGGTACTTTCAGAGATAACACCCAAATCACCTTGAGAGAGTCTCTCTGTGCCATCCACTTACACTTGAAGATTGAGCTTATCAGAGCATGAGGGAAGCACTGAAATATGTGCCATAAAATGATCTGGGAGAAAAACAGGCTGAGGCTTCTGAAAGGAGTCTGTCACTGGGGACTGGGTCTGCCTGGGTCTGCTGGACTTACGTAAAATAAGATGTGTAACTCAGTCTGAAAAGCAAAAGTTTTGCCTGCTATTGGAGGGGGGCAAAAAGAGCCCCATCACCCTCCAAGAGCTGTGTGGGGATCATTTGATACCAAAACAGATGTAGATGCTTGGATGGGGATTTTCTAGTCTGCCGTAATACAGAGCTGGTCAGGCTTGTCCCAGCATTGGGTGCTGCTGCCCATCCTCCTGGTGTCCCAGTAAAAGCCATGAGGGGTCGATCCATTCCAAAGATTAATCATAGTCTCTGATTCCTATAACCCCCCTCGCCTGGTGGGGGTCACTGCTGAACACCCACTACAGAGGGACAAAGTGGTTTTGGTGGCCAGAGCCCAGCAGACCCCCCCGAGCACAGCCAGGTCCTGACTGACAGCAAGGCTGAGCCCCAGATCCTGGAAAACAAATACCACCCTCCTGCTGATAAGGGGAGGTATTGATTTGTGTCACTGCTGCTTGATTTGTGTCGCTGCTGCTTGTTTTGTGCTCTTTCACTTTGTTGGCCTTCCATCAGAGGCTGGTTAGGAAAACAGAGCAGGGGCTGGACCTGAGCTGACAAAAACCCACCCTCGTGCCAGAGGGTGCCCATGTTCCCCCTTTGCATGAATTCAGGGGAAGGAGTTCCACACGGAGGAATGCTCCAAAATGAGACCCAGCAGTGGGGCAAAGTCTCCAAAGAATGATGGCAAAATGATTTTGTTGGCTCTACAAAAAAAGAAAAAAAAAAAAAGAAAAAAAAAAAGAAAAAAAATCATTCCTGGAAAAAGCTTCTCCAGTGGTGACTTTTGAGATAAAACCAACAAGGGGTTAAAGCACAGAGTGAGTCCTGCTTTGCCAGCTTTGCCTGAGTCATCCCACCTAAATAAAAGGAAAGGAGTCTGGAATTGCTGGATGAAGGAGGAGGGATGTGTTACACTGTCACCACATGCTAAATCTTCCTGCTCTGCCTTAAAGACTTCACAATTGCCTTTCTGGGCTGTACCAAGATGTAGGAGCTGTCAGGAAAACACGGAGTGTGTGTTCAGGCTCCGTCCCCCAGCATTGTGTGCTTGGGGGAGAAACCAACCCTGAGAACAGGTTGGACTCAGCCTAAATTCTCCTTTTTCTCCCTGGTGTTACATGATGGCTGTGGTGGAGGCGAGTCAGCTCTTGGAGCCTGCGCTGCAAAAATAAGCTGCTGAAGTGCAATGCGTGCCTTATGTTCAGTGTGCAGGGCTGATGGAGCAGGATGTGCTTTGTGCTTCAGGGAAAAGGATGCTTTAAAGGGTGGAATGGGCATCAAAAATCAGTGTTTTTTTTCCAAATTTACCATGGCAGGGCCATACCTTTCTGTGTGCAAAGAGCCTGGGCTGATGTTCTCTCTGCTGTGGTCCCTCCAGTGTCTGCGAGGTCCGTGGCACTGCTGTCAGGAATAGTTTGGGACACGGAGGTGATTTCCAGCAGTGGTTGGCAGAGGGTGGTGGCAGGGCTGGGGACAAACCCCGGCTGTTCCCCAGCTGTGTGCCAGCATTGCTGTCGGGCTCTCACTGAAATCAGCAGCACGATGGGCAAGGCTGAGGGAATGGTTTTAAGGGAGAATCCGTGAATTTAAGTTTCCTTGTTTTTTGAGCTTCTTTGGTGAAGAAACTCTTCCTGCTCCCCACGAGTGGTGGAGATGCCTCCTAGGGCCACCACCTGTGATGCCACAGGGGACACTTCAAGGCTGCTTGGAGGTGGGAGTAGAGGATGGGTTTTCCAGGGCTGCCCTAAGATGAGACGCAGCCTCGGGATCATCCTGCTGTACCAGGAGCTCAGGAGAGGAGCCCTCCGAGCAGACGTGGCACAAAGATGTGGTATCAAAGGCCAGGGCTCCAGCAGTCTGGGTGTGCTGCCAAGTGCAAAGGATTGACACTAAATCCCTAAACTCCCCCTGAGCTGCATCAAACCCGGTGGGACCAGCTGATGTCCCACAAGTGTTGCTCTGCCTCCCAAAGGGCCTTATCTCCACCTTGTGCTGGGTTTTCTCCCTCCACCAGAGCCTGTTGAGCCTTATCCCAGCATCCAACAAGAGCTGGAGGATCTTGTAGGCACCCCAGGGAGGGGCAGAGATGGGTTGTGGGGGAAGCTTCTCACTAACACGTCGCTGCTCCCCGTCTCTCCAGCCGTGCAGAACGAGCGCGACAGGATCAGCATCCGCAGGAGCAGCTACGAGGACAACGGCTCGCTCTCCATCCATGTGCTCACCCAGGCTGAGGCCATGGCACAGCAGGTATGGCACGGGGGGACAGCCCTCTGTGACACCCCCAGACCCTCCGTGACACCCCCAGTCATCCCATGATACCCCCAGCCCACCGTGACACCTCCAGCCCCTCTGTGACACCCTCAGACCCCCCGTGACACCCCAGACCCTTTGTGACACCCCA
>VWZG01005531.1:48628-81536 GCA_013396735.1 Grallaria varia | reverse complement strand
CCCCATTTTTTTGAACTAAGAGAAACAATATCACTAGTTAGACAGCTGCTGCCATACATTCTATGATAAGATACTATTCTTGTTCTGAAAATTTTATATGTGTGTATATATATATATATATATAGGGTTCTTTATCACCTTGAGAGAGCATCAAAAGAATAATCCAGGGACTTGTTCCCAAGGGGTTTCTTTATGAATTTAGGGGAGAAAATGAGGGAATTTGGCAAAGCCAGACAAAACATTCCACCCAATATCAACCCAGCACGTATTAATCCACGGGGTTTAAGTCAAGCTCCAACCACCCCAGTTCCAAATCACCCAAAGCATCAAGAGAGAAGCAAAGAAGGAGAAGCAGAGGGAGGGGACAGATCATGGAGCTCCCACTGACCCTTGTGGCAGAGCAGCTCTGACACGTCCAGCTGGCAGGGCTGTGACATGTGACTTTGGTCCCTGTGACCAAAGTCTGGCCACTCTGGGGTGCCAGCCCAGGGTGAGGGGCAGTGCCCTCACTGTCCCTGCCTGCCCGAGGTGGGTCAGGGGCTCCAGAAGCTGTGGGGTGTTGTAGTTTTCCCAGGTTGTTTGCGACTGACAGCTATTCCAGGACTTCTCCATGTGGGCTCCAGGGCCCTGCCATGAGGGATACGGGGCCACCCCACCTCTGTGAGGTTTGACCCATCCTGCCCCTCTCCCACACCCCCGAGGTGGTTCTGACCCCATAATTACTGCCCTGGTGTCTAACATCCTCCCAACGGGTCCCTGTCCTTCAGCTATTCCAACCCATCCAGCCATCCAGGGCTGGACCCTCTTTCTGCCCTTGGATGGCTCTTCCACAAACCCACAGGGAAAAAAATGTGTTAAAGGTATCAAAATCCTCGGTGTGTTATCAAGCTAACACGTCTTGCAGGGAGCAGATGCAGCCTTTGGGGTGTGAGATACAAAGGTGATGTTCCAAGGGCTGAGGGATGGTCCCCTCATCCTAAAATTGTTGCTGCACCCCTAAAAGCTCTTGGCATTCCCATGGAAGTTTATCCCTCCTTGCAGCACACTCTGCTCCAAACACAATGTTCCCGTCAGGGTTGACTGTTTCTTCCCCTATAATTTCTCTATCAGGATAACAATTCTAGGGCAGGAAAACAACGTGAATAAAATCACTGGGCTTCAGCTAATGCTGATTGCTTTTTATGTTTTGTGTTCCACCACGAATCTCATCCGGAGTGTCCTTTAAATTCTTACGGAAATACCCTTTTTCCACTGAAACATGTGGTCCAGATGTTCCACATTACACGCCGCAATGCACCCGCTTCCTTTCCAAAAATGATGCTTTAACCCTCTCCCCCCGCCCAGGACACAGCCCTTTAGAGGTCAAAAAGGTGTTTTGTGTCCCGGGGCAGCAACTCGGAGGAGAAAGGCTGGATGCATCCCATACATTTGGAGTGTATGGAATACACCATGCCTTAAGTGACTGGTGGGAAGTCAAGCCCCGGTGCTGCCAGGAATGGGAATATTAATCAGATTTTGTCCTGAGCCAGCCTGGAGAGAGGGGAAGAGGAGGAGGAGGAGGGAGGGAGGGAGGGTGTGCGTTGGGACTGAGCACCACCTCGTGGAGGCTGCGCCGTGGACGGGACGCGCCGCTGAGCTGGTGGGTGCGAAAGCACAGCTTGTCAAGGGCCTCTTGAGGATGAAGCGTTGCTGTGGAGGGTGGGAAAGCAGCTTTGGTGTGGTGCCAACGCAGCCGTGGTGATCCCTCTCGCAGTATTTGTCGCTGAGCCCCGCGCACAGCGCCGACATCGCCATGAAGAAGGTCGCCACCATCAACGACGTGTGCGAGTCCATGAAACAGCAGCTGCTGGTGCTGGTGGAGTGGGCAAAATACATCCCGGCCTTCTGTGAGCTCCCGCTTGACGACCAGGTAAAATGCACCAGCCTTTTCCTCGCAAATCCACCCCCTCCGGTGGGAATTCCCAGCCGTGCCTTTCAGCAGGAGAATCTGACGCTCACATACAGGTCACCCTGTGCAGGGCAATAAACTTACAGAAGAGAAAGAGGAATAAAAGGCAAAGGCTCCGTTAAAAATAACTTGAGGAACCCCAGTCCCCAAAATATAATAGAGTTGGTCCCTCCAGTCTGCAGAAGGACCCGGTCGAAACAGACTGATTTTTCCTTTACTGGTACCTGGTAGTTGAATATAGAAGCTGTTTATTCCCTAAGAACTCAAATTACTCCAGTCCCTCTTTGCTCTTTTAGTTGAAAACACCTTTAGTTTGCCATGAATGTAGCACTTCTCAAAGTGAATATATACAAATGTTTTCTAGCTCTTCACAGCACTTTATCTGTGGATCTGACAGATCTAAGCAAACCCCACTTTTGGCTTAATTAAACAGGCACAGCTCACCGCTCCTTTCTCTCCTGACTATAACCCCCTGTGTTGTTCTGTGCCCTCTGCAGGTTGCCTTGCTCAGAGCCCACGCAGGGGAGCACCTGCTGCTCGGGGTGGCCAAGCGCTCCATCCCATACACTGATTTTCTCTTACTAGGTAAAGCAGTGAAATACACTCTTGCTTTTACAATTCACACCCCCACCTGGTGCCTGCCTGAAATCCCCTCTCCCGGGCACAGTCTGCACATCTGGGTTGAGATTCAGTGCTCGGGAAGCCTCTGGAGAAGTGTAAAAAGGAACAAGTAAATTCACTGGGAATTTTATAACTGTTCCCTTACTGCTTTGAAACAGTGGAGGAGAACCACCCCACCCTGTATTTAAATGGCATCTCAAACTGTGTTGTTTTTGTAACTGAAATTGCTACAATACAAGCAATGGGGTATTTGGGTGTCAGTCCTTAAAGACTTAGTGGAAAGGTCTATTAAAAATTACAGTGCAAACAGGTATTTCCTTTCCATGTGCCACAGGTGGGATTGTTCTTGGGAAAATGAGAATACTGACCTTGAAAGCCACATGTTAAGGAGAAGAGGGAGGGACATATTTGCTTTTTTGAAAAAGCACACCAAAAATAAAGATGCAACACTGCTTCCCAACAGACGCTCGATGTAACGGCGGGTAAAGCAGAGCAGACCGTGGAGCAGGCTTTGTGTGCAGTGTGGGTGCACTGACTTGAGCAAATGAGTTAATTAAGGATCAAAGAATGAGAGTCCTGGCTTGCTTCTCGATTGTGGGTCGGATTAGGAAGCCGCAGACTGGAAATCTGCTGCAAATGGGCACTGGGACTATCTGTCAACACGCCTTGGGCTAACTGCTGCCTGAGGCCATGTCTGCAGGGCCAGAGCCAAAATCTGAGGGTGGATTTCTCTTGTGTCCTCAGGGAACGACTTCATCATCCCAATGCACTGCCCTGAACTGGAAATCGCTCGCGTGGCCACCAGAATCTTGGATGAGTTGGTGAAGCCCTTGAGGGACATCCAGATCGACGACAACGAGTATGCCTGCCTGAAAGCCATCATCTTCTTCGATCCAGGTGAGCTTCCTTCTGCCTGCAAGGCGTGGGCTTGGAAAGGGGTTGAGGGCTCTCCAGTAACCAGGAAAACCCCTGGGCAGCAGCTCTGCCTTTCCCCCTGCCCGTGGCGTAACGAGCAATGCTCAGCAGTGCACTCAGGAGGGGCCTCTTCTGGAGCAGTTGGTCATTTAGCAAGAGTGAACTGCAGCCAGGCTGATGTGCAAGGCTCTTCAGGCTCTGGAGCAGTTCAGCTGCTTCAGGGGCTTGGCTTTGGGAAAGCCCATCAGCCTGAAATGCAGGAGATGACTATTAAGGACATCTCTGCCCGTAGTGAATTATGGATAAGCAAAGTGAGTCAGCAGAGCAGCAGGGGAGCATCTCCTGAGGTCCAGAAAGCCCCATTAAAAACCACAGAGAGCCAGGCTGCTCCGGGCACCCACAAATACCAGGGACCTGCTAATGGGGCTTGCTGGCAGCCAGCACGGACCCAGGGCAGGGCTGATCCACCCAGGATGGAGAACGGGAACACACACGGAGGCAAACAACAGCTTGGTGTGAAGCTTTGCTGTGTTCTCATTCCAAAAGCCTGGGGGGTTCTGTCTCTACAGCTCCCACAGCACCTCCTGTGGGGACAGCACCCAGGTCCCCTCAGTGTGGCCCTGGAGCTCGGAGGAGAGATGGGGGAACAACCCCAAACCCAGAACAATGCCCTTTTATCTTTGCCAATCTATTAGTGTGAAGAAATTAGAGTATCTTCCAGTAATGATTGTTTCAGTAATTGGGTGTTTTTTGCTGCATTTGCTGATTCAAAATCAAGATACAGGAGTTTTATAGACACCGCAACCACGGGCTCTGCAAAAGGAAGTGAAGGGAATGAAGGTGGTATCACCAAATTGAGTTTGACAAAGCACCTTCTCAGCTGATCAGTGTCTCTGGGCAGCTTTAGATCAGTGTGACAGTGAGGAGCTTGAGGTTTCAGCTGAAAGGGAACAGTGTGAAGCTCCACAGATGTGAGGTTCATTCATGCTAAGGAGCAGGCACGTCCTCAGAGCTCCGTGCTGACATCCAATCATGTGTTAACCACTTTTATCTCAGCTCTTGGCACTGGGATCCCTAAAATGTGGTGCCCGTGGATTCTTTGCAGACAGTGAAGAAAATGGTGCAGTGATCCAGAAACGTGAGTTTTAGACACCGGCAGAGGCAGGAGTGGAAAGCTGTAAATCCTGGCACTTGGCCCTACCCAGAGTCACATTCGCTCGCTTAAGAAAAGCTGGACCAGCGGTCCGTGAAAAATAGGATTGACCACAGGTCAAAGACAGGAGAGCAAGACAAAAATCTGATGCTGCACCGGGTGTAATTACCACACACTCAAACTCATGGATTTAGTGGCAGTAGTTGGGACTCTAAGTTTTCAGGGGAAAATTCCGGAATGTTTCTTTAGAAGGATAAATACGGTTTAACTTCTAAATCTTTCCTCTTCACTGATGGCAGTAGGAAGATATATCTACCTGAACCAAGCTTCTATTTTCTTACTGCTTCCCCTCAAATTCCCCTTATTTCTCTATTCCACGTGAGATGGGAGGTACTGGCAGCCCAATGCTCATCTATCACCAAATCTCGGCGGCTCCACCAGGGGATCACTGGCAACCTCATCCTTTTCCCTCTGCAGAGCCTGACTGACAGGGCAACATTTCCCTGGTTACACAGCCCAGCAATTAACTCTGTTTTCCCCCCGCCCCTCCCAGACTGCAAAGGCCTGAGCGAGCCCGGGAAGGTGAAGAACATGCGGTTCCAGGTGCAGGTGAACCTCGAGGATTACATCAACGACCGCCAGTACGACTGCCGGGGCCGCTTCAGCGACATCCTGCTCCTGCTGCCCCCGCTGCAGAGCATCACCTGGCAGATGATAGAGCAGGTCCAGTTCATGAAGCTCTTCGGGGTGGCCAAGATCGACAGCTTGCTGCAGGAGATGCTGCTGGGAGGTAAGAACCCTGCTGAACGAGGTCAGCAGAACTGGAGTATCTCAGAGCTTTCATTTCCAGGGCTCTGTGTTGTCTGGGTTTGTGACTTCTGGGAATGGTTTTACACTGAGAGCAGGTTTAGATTCGGTATTAGGAAGAAATCCTTCCCTGTGAGGGTGGGCAGGCCCTGGCACAGGTTGCCCAGAGAAGCTGTGACTGCCCCATCCCTGGAAGTGCCCAAAGTCAGGCTGGGTTGGGCCCTGAGCAACCTGGTCTAGTGGGTGTCATCCCTGCCCAGGGCACAGGGTTGAAACTGGACCGTCTCTACAGTCTTTGCAACCCAAATGATTGTGTGATTCTCTGAACTGTAGCTTGAACAGGGGTCCCTCTCACTCCAGTCCGACCCCAGAGCCATTTTTTCCCAGCCCAGCTCTAAAAATCTGATGAGTTTTGGAGCAATGGGTCCACTCTGTGGTGTCTCACACCAACGGGGTACTTGACTTTTAGGCCTCCTACCAAACCGAGGCAGTTCGCAAGAAGACAACACCTTTTTTGTTAGCAGCAAGCAAGAGTTATGACTGTGTGGGAAACCCTGACAGGAGCAGGACTGGGACACACACACAGAGACAGGAGAACAGTGGGGCTGGGGATTAGCTGAAACCCCAGACATCCCAAGAGGTTGTTCCTACGCAGTGAGAGGCTGAGAGCAAAGAAGGCAGCAGAGCAGGAAGGACGCGAAGATGAGCCATTAACCTTCACCCACAGAGGTCTTCCACATCCTCTGAGTAAAGAAGGTTTAGCCCAGAGCATCCGGCTTCTCGGGAACTGTGCAAAGCGTGATGTCCTTTCCCTCTTCCACTGCAGGAACCACTGCTGATCTCCAGTACCAGCCAGCACCTCCCAACCTCAACCTGGAGCCACTGCCAGGACACGTCCTGCAAAGCAACATGAGCTCTGTGATTCACACAGCTCCAGACCGTAGGTGTCCACCTTGACATTGTTCATGTCAGAATAACGAAGGGGCTGGGCAGAAGAAATGGTGGGAGAAAAGTTATTTATTTATGTGAACAGAAACTCACAGCCCCTTTGGCTGTCCCCTTTATGTGCTTCCAAGGAGAAACTGGGATTCTCACATGGCAGCATGATCCAGAGGGATTCTGAGATGTTACTAAAACATCACCAGATTGGGGGGAAAAAAAAAAAAAAAACAAAGAAAAAAAGAAATCAAGATTGGGGACAGTGTTTGTATGGTCATGGGCAGCACTGGGAAATGCCCTGAGACAGGACACACAGTTATTAGTGGCAGGAGTTCCCCGTGTAAAGTTGGTCATTGTCAAACAATATGAGCTGAATACAAGGATGACCTCAGCCACCCTGGGCACTGCTGCCAGGCCAGGGTTGCTGGTTCAGGCAGTTACCCACTGCAGGACCACACTGCTAAAAAAGGAGAGCAGAACTGGAGTTGTAATTTAACAACCACTGCCATGTAATCACCATGTCTTGCACACACTGTCTCCTTCTGTGGTACGATCATATACCTCTCGTAGTTTTTATTTCTTGGAGTGTATTTTCTCAGCCATACAAATGTTGCCATCATGTGTTTCAGGCTGGTTTTGTTTAGTCTTTAAAGCCACATTACAGCATAGATTAGGGAAATGCTGTGTTCTGTAAATGTGGCTGCAGGCTGAGCTCTCCTCTCATGAGGAGGATTGAAAAGTGGGGGGCATTTCCCAAGTGCAAAATACTGAGAAGAGTTGGCACGTGCTTATCAGTCCACCCTGTGCCTCCTCACAAACTAGGAAGGAAGAATATTCCAGAACATGCCTGACTCTGGGATGGATCCCCCTGCCCTGTGCCCCAAACTCCTACTCCTTTGTTCTAGGATGGTTTTCTGATTTCATTTGGGCTCTGCTCTATCAAACAGCTCCAAGGCCACATTAATTTGGTTTCTTTTTCTCTCCTGCAGCATCTCCTGAAACATCCCTTCCATCTCCTTCTACAAGCACGGGCAGTGAAGACTATAAACTGGGTGCTGGCGTGGGCCCCAGCGCCGTGGCACAGCTCCTGCCTCAGACAGTGATGCCCAAGCAGGAGATTTTATAGGGATTGGTGGAAGGAGAAGCTGGGAGCAGTGTGGAAACCGAGCTGAGAGTGAAAGGGGCCCTTTCTCTTTGCAGAGGCAAAGCAACCCTCGCTGAGTCCAGCACCAGGTCCCAGGAGCCTCACCCTGGGAATTCCAAGGCAGTGGCGTTCATGCTCTTCTTCCCAGCAGGACCAAGACTGCCAGCTCTTTGGAGCAGGGCTCCTGGTTGTGCTTGTTGCCACCCTGCTTGGTGTGATCACGACCCTTTTAAAGCCTTCAGCCACTTTCTTCACGAAAACAAGTGCATGGCACAGCTCCTGGAACCATTAACATGCACAGCGTGTCCTGTATTGGTATGGAAAGGTCCCTTCCCATCACCTTAAATTACACTCCCATTTCTCCTGCTGCATGTTAAGCCTTAGGGGTCTCTTCATAACCTTTAGCAGGCCAACAGTGTTTTTTCCCCCCACAGAGGTGCCTTGTTCCACATAGACCAGCCAATACTTTAATCCCAGTTAGTTGTATTTTGTGGTGAGGAATGCCAACATTTTGCCATTTCCCAGCATTTCCAGTGTTTGTAGAGCCCAGCTGTCAGTCACTTGATGGACCTTCTACTTGGTAAGCACATCTACCACAGCTCTAAGAGCAGCAAGGATCTCTGCCTCCCCCTGTGGCTGCTGGGCTGGCAAACCCACAGCTCAACAACCTCTGTTATGTGCAACACAGAGAACAGAAAAATGCCCCAAAATACCTTTTCCCAGTATGCAGATGTTCTTTGTAGTATCTACAAAATCATAACAAAACTACAGTAACCTCAGAATTAGCCAAAAGAGGAAGAGGCAGATCATCTGTGAGCCACTTAGAAAAAAATGTATTTAAAACATAAAGGTGCACTTCATGTAAAACTTAATGCACTTAAATTAAACCTTCATCAGGGGTAGGTGACCATGTTAGAACTAGTTAAAGAAGCCCAACCATGACTCAAGAGCCTCAAGAGCATGGTCACTGTGGTATGGAGTTGATTTGAATGAATGGGACTGCATTAGAAAGAAGGTGATCATATTTCTCCAAAACTTCTGCTCCTTTGAACAATGACCTCTCTCAGACAGCTCTGGAGAGAGCAGGAGAGGCTGTGCTGAGCATCAGGACACAATGGAAAACTCTTAGTCCTGTCCCACTGGACGAATTCCCAACCCATGGCAAAACCGAGGTGATGGTGCCCAGTGGTGGCTCTTTGAAGCACTTGATGCTCCTTGCGTGGAGGACACTTTGGAAACGCAATCTGAGCAAAGGAAAGAGAAGTTGGGAGGAGCATCTGAACTTCCATCACAGGGGGAATACTCACTAATCATTCCTCAGGGAGATATTTAGTGTTGCCCATTCTACAGCACCAGAGAGACCTGAAATCCATCCAAGACTGGGTTGAATTTCACCTGGATCACAACATTTTCTCCTGTCTCTGAAGAATTGGATCTGCCGTTATACGCTGATAAGTTCCATTTGAAACAGCTCCAGCTGAAAGCAGGTTGCCCTGCAAGCATTCCTGCTGCATGACAGATGCAACTGTCCCAAGCCCACACTGCTTCCCGTTCCTCCAGCAGGTCGATGATGTTCCTTTGCAAGACATTAAATGTACATTTATACTCACTAATGGTAAGAAAATAAATCTATGGGGGAAATAAATTCCGTGTTCTCATATTTCATATGGACAGTTTGCCTTCTGTCTTTAATTCAAACCCTTTTCCAAGGCGCTCTACTGATTTCTCCAATGCGAACAGCTTTGGGAATTATTTGTCATAACAAAGAATCACCTGTGGCTGCAAAGCCCAGCTTTCACTTGAGAGTGATGGAGTTCTAAGATATTATAGAAGAAATAAAGTTGCCCAGGAAGCAGTGGACAGAAGATTCTGCCTCCAGTTCAGCTGGCCTGGTGAAGGTTTGCAGCAAGAATAACTTACTGTATTAGGGCCCAAAATAGATTCACAGCAAAAATCCCTTCCTGGCTTCCCTATGTCAAACCTCTCTCTAAATCAAACCAATATTCTTATGCAAACACACCTTGGAAGTGACTAATTTATTAGATTTATTGGAATCATGATTCTGTTCACAAAAAGAGGCTCAAAGCCATTATTTAAAAATATTTCAGTTGTCGGGGAGATGCCACTGCTTACTAGAATGTGCATCTCAGGGAGTAAAGTCTTACCTCTTTCCCTCTGAGTTATTTGTTTCCTTATCCATGATAACATTTGGCACCATTAGCACTGAATCTAAGTATTGTATTAACTTAATACCTCAGTGCAGGATAAAGAGAAATTGCAGAAGTATTTTAGAGGTGCAAAATTTCACTTATTAAAAGACCGAGCCTGTGATTGCTTTGATGCCTCTTGGCTGTTTTCCAGAGGTCCAGCTGAGTATGACAAGAGTGATGAGCAGTACAGTGACATAAGTGCTACTGGAATAGTCAGGAAATACTGAAACAACATTACCACATTCAGAACACACCATAAAAAAGAAGCAAAATAAAAAAATTACCAGTCTCATCAATGAAGAAGCACCAACCCACATTAAACCACAAAGTACATCACATGGATCGACCTGTAACTCTGCCCAGAAGAATAACACTTAAAAAATATATGGAACCAATGCTGGTGCACTTCATTTAGTGTATTAACATATTCTATCATCATTTTACAGCCCAATTTCTGCATTTCAAAATCCCTTAAGCCACTTTCCTTCTCCAGGAGTGTTAAATACATTCACATATGACCATGGTAGCAACAGAAAGAATGAGAACAACTGGAGAAACACAACACTTGTGCACAGGATAGGCAGAAAACAGCCCATAAATGAATTCCTGCTTGCCTGGGGTCCATGAGACAATACTGACATTACTACTAGCAATTAAATAAGAAAATAAAAAGCAGATAAATTGGCAGGGCCCATCTGCAGAGACGTCTGTTCCCTTTGGAGAGTAAACAAGCTCTTCCCTAAAATGCATGTAAACACAACTGCTGTGGCACACAAACAAACATCACCAAATCATTAACCTGCTTATAAACACAAGCAACACTGGCACAAAGTCTGTGTTAATTTTCTCTACAGAAACAGCAGTGTAGAAAAGTGTGTCATTAGACCCAGAGAAGAAACTTAAGCATTTTTTAGAATTATTGCAAATGGCAACTAACCTGTTTCCAGTCTCTCCAACCTTTAGTGCTGTTGGAAACTTTGGTCCTCCTCGCCCTCCTCTCTAGGCTACACCTGCAGCACCAGTGGAAAAAGCCACATTTGCACAGAGAAACTGAGGAGTGCAAACCGGCGTTTTATACAAATACCTTGGAAATGAAAAGCCTGAAATACTATGGGAAGTTTTGACATAGGAAGTGTTTTCCCACTCCCCTCAGACAACCAGGGTTGGAACAAGATGATCTTTAAGGTCCCTTTTAATGCAAACCAGTCCATGGCTCTACAATCAGCTGCAGCAGAGGATGAAGAAAAGGAAATGCCCAAGAGCTAAGCAGGTAGTGCAGCTTAAACCCCTTAATTTGGAGCAATATCACCTGTTGCTTGATATAAATAAATACAAATTACAAGCCCAAAGATGCAAGACAATTACCTGAAGTTGCTTCAGTCTGAATGTATGTGGATATGCACATGGATGTGCAAAAAAAGTGACATATAGAGAAGTTAATCAACTAAGACTTCAATTCATTAGTTTATTTTTTTTTTTAACATTAAAAAAATTACAACATAAGGGTTTGAAAAGCCAAGTAACCCGGATTTCACACGCACACACTTGCTAAGTCACAGGGTCCAACCTCTTGAAGTGCTGTTTTCTGATTTCCATCATTAAATGATATACACATGAAGAGCCTCATGAGAAAGCCAGACACTTTTTCCCCCCCCCAATCTTTAAGGTGTGCAACTGAATATGCACGGATTTTTGTGGCACTTCCAGCTTTCCCCCCAGTGACACGAGACAGTTTTGTTCATTTGACTGCAGTTTCAGTGGATTCCCACCCAGGAATTCTCCAGCATTACACCCCATCCCTCCCCCAGGCAAAGGGAACACATTCCATAGTATTGCACGGTTTTGTTCGCAGGGCCGCAGGTGACACGTGGATCCCTCGGGAGTTTCACCCACCTGAATTGAGATGCCACAAACTGTTACAAAGAGATGGAGAAGCAGGGCACTGAGAGAAAAAAAAAAAAAGGACAGCTTGTGCAGTGCATAAACATTGCAATGCAAGATTCTCGAGCACCTGGAAGTGCTGGAGGTGGGACAGGTCATCAGTGCTGCTGGCTGAGCAAAAGCAAGAACAGGACAATTTTAAGGCAAGTCCCAAAACAGGGAGCTATTTACTTTCTAGGCACGATTTCAAGCTATGCATCAAGGCTCCTGCTTTATCCTTTATATTGTCAGTGATCTATAGAGTCGCAATAATACAAAAAAATAGTCTAAATGTAATTTTTAAAGAACCCACTTTTAGCTGAATTTTATTAATTGCAGCTTGTATTTCATTACTTGCAGATTTATAAACATTTCTTAGCACTACTGTTGTTTGTCAGGCCCACAGAAAGCAGTTCTAGATCTATATTGCTCTCATTTCCTCAAAGTAGTTCCGGTTGGAAATGGTTAAATTCAAAATCATTTGTTCTACTGCAGATGTTTCTACATTTAAGATGTGTTGCACTTGAGAAAGAGGCAACTTCTTCCCTCATTCCCCTGATGTCTTGTTCCAGGGATCATTAACAGCTTTCCTTCCAGGAAAAGTCTGTACAATAAAAGAAGGGACAGAGCAAGACCATACAAAGACAACTGGTTTTAGTGAATTATCTCCAATCTGCGGTACATTTTAATCTCATACAGCAGGACACAGTCACTGGTCCCACTCATCCCTGCACAGGATCGACACAAACCACCTCCACTCCAGTTCCTCTGGAATCAGTGCACTAAGGATTGGGGATGCACATCCAAGGGCAGGGTTTGACCCACAGCCAGGAGTTACAAGTGGTTTTTACTGAAGATTGAGCATCTCCCTAAATGCCACAGGAGATGAAAACACTGCCAAACAGGAGCCACGCTTCAGTGAGCCTGGGAAGACACTGGGCAGGGGGGAATCAGTGCTGTGGGGGGCCCCAGTCCTTGGAATCCCTTGCATATGAGGATTGTGTGCCTGGAGTGGGACACATGAGTACAGCTCTGGTTATTAGGACAAGCTGAGACAAATGAGAACTGAACAAAGCACTATTCCCTGAAATCTGGATTTAGAAGGCTAAGTCTCATTGGAGATCAATTTCCACCACAATCCTCCTCCCTCTGATTGACAACTGCACCTAAGGATATAATTTTTATAAAAACACACAGGTAATTCCCCAAACATTTATCAAATAAAAAGGGTTTAACAAAAATGGGGAAGTAATCTCATAAAATAAATTACAGTAGCATGACAACATTTGGCTTCTTTAGTGTGACCACGTGCTTCTCCTCTGGTATCTTGCTGTTAAGACCATTGCAGATCCAGTTCATGTCTCTGAATTAATGAGATGTCTGTGACAATAAACGTAGAAAACTCTGCTTGCTACAAGCAAATGTCTCGTATCAGTTTCACCTGGTCACAGATTATATGCAGACAGCCTTCTCTGGCCCCAAAATAAATATTATATAGTATTCTTGCAAAGTTCCAGCATACTTAGGCTCAAACAGAAAACTCAGGTCCTCCTTTCTTTCCCCTCAGTAGAAGTCGCCTGATCCGAAATCCTGCGAAAGGATTGATCCACAGGAGCGAGGGCTGACCCCCAAACACGGATTTCATTCCTTCCCAGCGGAGTCTCCGCTCCCACGTTGGCTTTTCACTCTTCAGTCTTTCAATCTCCTGTATATAAACACGTACAGGTGAGCCCAAACTTCAGCAAAATCTAATATCTGTCATCAAACCTCATTTTGCATTTTTATCATAGAGCTACTGAGCTCATTAGTTCCTTACTGTTATTTATTTAGTAAGGATTAAATCACAAACTTTTTTTATCCCTGTGGGTACAGGGCAGAAGACTTAGAACATAAATGTGCACGAGGTTAGTCCACCTCTACCTCTTTCTCCCTCAAGCTAAACGACAAAATGATCAGAAGAGCTGATATTACAAAACAGAGTCCACATGTAATAAACCTCCACTACAAGCTGTTTACTCAGTTAATGAGAGCAGACAATAAGGCTCCTGCTCTGCAATTACTGGGGCCAGGATTACTCTCCCAAATGCATTATTTTGGTGATGATTTTTTGTACTTTCCTCTAATGAAGGTTCAATATTTACCAATTGTTTTTCACAGTTACTCCTCACTACAGAAACATACTTTTAAACAGCCTCACAGGAGAAAATATTGAAAAGTCACAGGATTCAAATTCCCCATGTTTCCAGTTAGTTGTCCATCCCAAAACATCACCTTGAGGTGTAACACTGCAGATCTAAGGGCAAGGCAGCCAAAGGCCCAAACTAAGCTTATCCTCTACCAAAGTGTATCAAAGTGAAGTGTGAAGGGCTGAGGCAAAACAACCACTTTAAGTGTGAAGCTGAGAAAAGCAGACACTTCCCATGACATGAATTGGGAATTTGTGAGAGCTGAGAAGTGAAAGTCAGAACTGAAGTCAGGAGCTGTGCAATCTCTGTCATTGAAAACCTAATTACAAAATGTGTGTCAGGAGAGCAAAGAGTGCAAAAATTTCTGCTAGAAAGCAACCCCCAAGAAAATATTTCAATCCTTGTAACTGCAGAAAATAAAAATTAGCTATTTCAGGTTTACAGTTTTCTCCTCATGCAATAAAACAACATCTAATCACATAATCTCAGCATGACTGTTACAGAATGGAAAAAAAGCAAAGGTTTTTTACCGTTTCATCGTTGCATATTGAATGGATTTGGGTGCCAAACATGACTGCAGTGAAAGTGAGAAACAGAAAACCCTCAAGGCACAAGAAGATCATCAGGATCACAGTTACAGGTGGGGAGAAGTCACTGCATTCTGTGAAAATTATAAATGTAGTTACAAAAAAACCCCAACAACAAATCTAAATGTCTGACACTTGAGACAGTATTTCACAATTCAAACAAACTTCTAGTTTCTGGCACTGCAGCAGCTTTATCTACTGATCAAGGAAGCAAAGAATTTTATGGAAGTAACATTTCTGGCTTCCTATAAAGCACATGGTCCTGCATTTCTGCAATCCTGCCTTGGTATTTCAACCATAACAAATAAATGTTTGCCCATGAAGTGATTTTGAGTGCTCAGAACTGCACACATGAGAGCAGCTTGGAGTTCCATGTATGAGAGCTGCTGGAAAAAACATCCCCACTGTCAGCTCTCACTTGCCAGTTAATACAGATTTTCCATTTGGCTGTGATTGCTTTATTATTCTTTTTTTAACTCAACACACGACGTAATCAGGTTCTGCCTTACACTTAACAGTGACATCTCTGGAGAGCCTCTGATCAACTGATTAACTCAATTATACTTAAACAAGGAAGTGATGGTATATATAAAGGAAGCTGAGTGTTTCAAGTGAAAAAAAAGGACTAAGATTCCATCCATTTATTGGAATATTCAGCAAAAAAAAGTGTCACATGGATATCCTTGCTGCTTCAGATACCAGGAAGAACAGATAATCCCCTAGCTTCTGTCAAAAGCTCATGGCCAGAACAAGCACATTGAAACATTAAGAAATGCAAGTCAGAGGCCTGAACAAAAAACCTGGCACAGTTTAGGAAACTTCTTTTCTACAAAAGCCCCACAACTGGCTCCAGTATCAGAATGAGGGAGAAATTCGTTTAAATTTCTGATGCAATTCACGGAGTTGTGGTGGGACACACAAAGCCCAGCTGGCAGCTTTAGGTGATACAGTGCTGAGGTGGCTGAGGACCAGCTCTGTTCCCTTCCTGTTACTGAGGTAGTGAATTACTTCTGTGTGTAAGGGGAGTGAGAATGCCCCTGACAGCCACAGCTCCTACTGTGAACATCTAAAGAGGAGGGGGGGAAAAAACAACCAACAAAAGAAAAACAAGAGAGAGACAAAGTATGTTCAGAACCTCACTTAAAGATGTAAGTCCTGTAATGTTTCCCACATGAGACTGAAACAGGTGCAATGCTATGGCTTTTCCTTAATGTTTGCTGGACTGTGATAATGGAAATGAAGGATTTGCTTACCAGTCCACTGCCCTCGGACACAGGAGAAGAACTGGAACCCACAGAGCACAAGTGCATGAGCTGAAATAAGGGCTATGTACATCTGGAAACAAGAGACAGTACCATTTCACTGCTTGTTACTGCAGAAAACCCAGCAAAATCAAGATTGCTTAAAACAGCATCACACCAGATTCAAATGAGTAGAAACATTTTCCTGCTTGGAGAATACGTAGCATAGAAGGAAAAAAACCCATCCCAGTTGTGCCCTCAAGCCATTACTCAGTACTAAGCACAACCAAATTACAATCAAGGCAGATTCTGAGTGAAATGAAGCTGCTGTGGATTTTCACTCACCGTAAACAGCACAAAAAACCTCTGGTTTTTCTCCCCCACACAGTTGTTCACCCACGGGCAGTGGTGATCCATCTTTCGGATGCATCGCTTGCAAATACTGGAAGGAAAGAAGGAAAAGATGCTTCTGTTGGGCAATTGTACTGCACATTTTCATGCAGGAACAAGGGTATCCAGTGGTCAGATGAAGATGTGCTGAAATACTCCCTGACAAAGCGCAAACAGTGATTTTATTTGCATTTCTTTCTAGAAACTGTTTGCTCACTCACAACTCAGCTTTTGGTTGGTACAAAAGTGACTGTACAGAGGATATTCTTCACAAAAAGCCCCACCAACAATAACACGAGAATCATTGCATAACCAACCACACAACCAGGCACTTCAGACACTTGTGGCACTGAATGAGCAAACCTTCCTCTCTCTCCAGATTCAATATTTAAAAAAAAAAAATAATTAAAAAAAAAAATCTCTGTTTCAAAAAGCTTCTCTTAAAGAAAAATTAATTATTTCAACTTTACAGGCTTTCAAGCTGTAAATTTGGTTTGTGAATCGGAAAAAAACAAGAAGTTCAGATCTTCAAGAGAGAAATTGTCATCAAGATTTCCACTGGCCACAAAATTCTAAACTTAAGCAATCAAAATCTCAGCTAAAGCACAGCCTACAATGTCACACCTCACTTCCTCAACAGAACACAAAAGTATTGAAACTATAAATGGCACACACGGTGTGTCTACTTGTCCCTGAATGCTTGAACACTCCTGTTCTTTGCCAGACCACTTAATTCCTGCCCGGTTTGGAGCCAAGGTTACTTCCAGGAGAGTCAAACACTCCAGGAAGCTCACTTGACATCTGTTAGGCCATACGGCACCACAGGGCTCATTTCTCTCCATCTGCAGCCAAAGATGAAGAGTGATACATGAAAAACAAAAGAGTTGCAACATGTGTGGAAGTTCTTCCATAAATCAGTAAAAAATCAGTAAAATCAGTAACTTAAGCAATGCTGATATTCCATTTTCCCAGCTTTGTACTTAAGAAAGGGACACACTCAAAGCATTCCAGATTTTCCTGCAGAACATCCAAAATATTAAACATATTCGTTTCAGCAGCTGCAAAGCCAAATAAGCCTAAAAACGCAGGCACTAATATTCAAACCCCTTGGTTTTAAACACAAGCTTATTTATGCGTGGTGCCTACAAGGGCTGCAGTGACAAGCACAAAGAACAGCTGACTGTCACTGGAGTGAAGAAACGGGGAGGTGTGGGGGGAAATCAATGCTTGGAGGCATAACATAATTTTTTAAGTCATCACGTATGAATGGTTATAAGGTAATTCAGCAAGGAGCAGAGCATACAACTGTGCAGGTTATAGGAAAGAATCCCAGATCTCTCCCTGTTCCTCCGAATATGCCTTTGCCCCGAGCTATCATAACCCAGCCCGTACATTCCCACTGCCTCTTGTTTTATGGATATTAAAGACCATTCATCCTCTGGTGCAAATGACTTTAAACAGTGCCTGTTACATGTTAAAATCTCCATAGCAGAATTAAACACTGCAACAACTTTCTTGCACAGAAAGAAAGGTATCACTCACGAGAAGAAATTCAGGAGGCTCTTCAGAAGACTTTCATTTCATCACCTGCTGCTGTAAGTTCAGCCTCTCATTTTTCTGAGCTCTGTGGGAAGGTGAGTTAACTCCAGGTCCTACAACCACGCAAGACTCCTAATGCAACCCAGAATCTATGCAATCATTCCAAAAACAGTATTAATGTGAAGTATTGAGGAAAATCATATGCAGACTCAGTCGAGCTGAGCACTGCGGTATGTGAGGTGGGCAGGACTCACTTCTGCTCATTCAGAATTTCTCACAGGCCCACACAAAGCTCTCCAAGACATCGGATGTTTGGAACCCTGCCTTCATTCCCAATCTCTCACCAACAAGCTCATAGCAACGCTTAAAACAGTGGTTCTGCTTTCTTCCTGCCCCATCCTTTGTATTTGACTCCTTCCACTCCCCAGGCACAGATGTTTCTGCAGCTGGAGTTTGGGAAATCGCTCCTGGAGCTGCACCCTGGGTCATTTCACTGTGCAGGAGCATCACACCCTACCCACGAGGCAGGAGCAGCTGTCTGGTAGAACAAGGAGCTGTAGATGAAGGAAGGTCTTCTCCAGCTGGGCCCTGCTGCTGCAGGAGCTCAGGCAGGTGCTGCTGCACTTCTGAATGCCAAAGAGAACATTCAGAAAGGCACAGCTAAAGACTCAGAAGACACTGGTCTGGATAACACATATCCACAGGAAGACTGATGGAAACATCTCAGTGACTTGATTTTTACTAACAATGCCCAACACACAAATGCAGGCACTCAGGAATACTGACAGTTGTGCTCCTTCAGTGAAAACTAAATCCCATTCACTCAGGATAAGGCTCTTCCCCATGGTGCAAATGTCAACTGCTAATCAAAATCTCAGTTTAATGTATTTCATAGATACTTAGCTGTAAATAAAAGTTTCTGGTCCTTTCTCCCATCACTAATGTGTATTATGAAACTATTTTTCTTCCTTAAAAGAACTTCTGTTGCAGTGTTGCACAACAATTTTCATCACTACATCACAAGAGTCTCTTCTGTTAATAATTTACTACTCAAAACATGCACTGTGGCTTTGAATGTAAGTATTTCTCAACAGGAACCAACTTCAATTTCCATTTTCAAGTCTCTTCCATCAGTAAATTGCCACTTTAAATACTTGGGACTAGACCATCCTTTTAATGTCCTTGGAATGGGTTTGTAAACCAATAAAACATTGGCAGTATAATCAAACAAACCTTTTTTCTATTTGGTAACTTCTGCAGTGATAAATCTAGGACAAAGAATCAGATTAACAGAAACAAAGACAACTAAGCTGGAAATCCAACTGCTGAGAAAAACATGAGAGCAGCCTTACAAAAGGATCCCAAATATACTGCCTGCCTCTGGCTTTCTCTTTCACATGTTCTGTGGAGCCAGTTTTACCCTGAGCAAGCACCAAAATGCATCCTTTACCCTCAAGTGGAACATCTTGCAGCATATTTTACCAAGGCTTAAAACAGAACTATTCATAAGACACACAAAGCTGGGTCCTTAGACAGGTGCTTAGGGAAAACAAACTCATTAAAAGTATCAGAAATTTCCTTTATTGTAGACACCCTCCATTCTTGCTCTGCTTTAACAATAAATGTTGCTCAAATTCTTGCTATGAACAATGTATTTGAGCTCCAGGCTCTCTGATACTCCAGCTTTTTTCCCTCTCCTATTGAGAGCTCAACATATGATGTCTTCATTTAGGGCTCCTTCCAAATTCGTAAATCCTACCAGGACTGAAGACATGGGAAACACTTTACAAAGGTATCTGCAAAGTCTCTGTGGGAAACTGCCTAAATACGAGATGAGAAAATGAGCAAGATCCAAGATCCAGCCCCCACTCTGCCGAGGCCTCAGGTGTCCCTTTAGCACATCCCATGGACACGATGCCAGGCCATCTGGACAGACTATTTTGGGTCCCCAGGGATTTACAGCTCCTATTCTGCCCCAAGAAAGCAGCTGTGCTGCTTCCAGCCCCGAGCCATGAGCACAGCTGTGCCCATGGAACACTCCAGAGCTAATAAAGCCAAAGCACCACTCAGTGCACAGGGAGGCATCTCAGGGATCTGCAACCTTGGGAACTGCATCCCTGCTACAGCCAGCCTAAACCACGGATAAACCTACTGAAGGTAATTCCACTCTTCACTATTTATCCATGAAACTTCTGCTTTCACACTCCGGATACAAAAACCCACTCAGAGCTGAGAGAAGAACAAGATGCCAGTGCCAAGGCTGAGTGTTTGTAATGGAAAGAGCTCCTCGAGCGTGACACTCACACGGATTAGTGACACACATGGAGCCTCTGCATTTGGAAACCACAAACCTCCAGAACAACCTGAGAGTCCTGACAGGACTTCTGTTCCTTTGACAGCTACGAACTCAGAGGCTTCAGTTTAATACCCCTCACAATTCAATCTGCATCACTCCCCACACCTCGAGAGCTACCAGAAACATTTACATATTTATGTAAGTCCTGATTATGCAGGCGCTTCTATTTTCAACTCTCACACAATAAACACTACAAAAGCATATCCACAGTGCCTGAAAACTCAAGAGATTTGAGAATTAATTAAAAATGGATACATTTACTATCTCTCCCATAGCATGCTTAGTTCAAATTATCATCAATTCTGTCTTTACTAAAATGAATTTTCAATTTAGCCAATTATTCACAGAATCCTAGGAAAACAATCTGCTAATTCCCATATAACCTCAAATGCACTACGAAGAAGAGATGACACAAAGTGATTTTTAAAAAACACTCCGTATCTTGTTAATTTAAGATTGTAGGAGTCATTTCTTAAATCAGCTTCTCTCAGAAATTTGAGATTCTTCTCTTTGCCCTGCACTACCCAAAGGACAATAATTGGAATGATGGACAGGAAAAAATATTCACAGAATCAAAAAGTATTTACAACACCAGAGCATGATTTTCGTAAAAAACTCTTTGAGTCTCTTGCTTCTTTCCCCTCATCCACATTCATTTTTGGCCAGAGCATATTAGATTTATAAAATACTCTGCAATGTACAAATTTGAAAGTTTACTGGATACCATATGGAATTTGTGGGTGAAAAGAAATAACATAAATATCAGGGATGTCATTCCATGATTCCATATGCACTCCCGCTTCCAAGACCCCCCTGGCATACCTGCAGTGGTGAGCACGCTCAGGTTTGATACTACAGCACTTGGGACATTTGTAGATCACTTCTCCTGGTTTCAGCTGCAAATTATCCATGTATTCTTTAGTGGCATTTCCTTTGGGCACAGCCCCCTGAAATCATTTCAATTAGAGGAGAGAAAGCTTCTTAAATGGCATGAGAGCATTTAAAAATACATTTGATAGACTTCATCCCAGCAACCTCAGGATAATTGCTGAAAAAGTTCATTTATTCAAAGCTAGTCTGCTATAAGCCAGAACCAATTCCAAATGAATAAATTACCTCTGCTTGACCTCAAGTTCAACTTCATTTCAGCAAGACTTATCTCTGGCCAAGTATTAGCATAATTCTCATGGAATGTACTGTCACCAGCTCACAGAAATGAAGAGGGAGACACATCTTTATCTGCAGGTACATTATTTGCTGAGAAGATGCTCTGAATGTTTGTTGTGTCATTTGATTACTGGGCCAAGTCACCCACAGAAGTAAAATCAGCAACTCCTTGAAAGATGTTCTTTCAAGCCTCTGAATCCAGGGTTTAACCACCCGCCCCATGTACACAAGTTTTTGAGAACCAACTGTCATCCTTCTTTCCTTGAACTTTTAGCCTGGACACTTTGCAAAAACCACATCTTTATTCTGCAACTCATATTCCCTGCTACCTTCTGCTACTGGGAAAGTTTGTGCAGCTTCACAGGAAAGAGGGGAAAGAATTGATTCAGAAGAAAAACAACCCATCAGGAAAAGAAACTAATTTTTAGTGATTAGTTCTGAGCTGTTCATCCCAGAGCTGCTGTTTGAACAAAGTGAGAAAGAGGATGGTCAGGAATTGCGTCTTCCAGGAACAGTATTAATCCAGAGCCTTCTGAGTTCAAAATCTAACTCTGAATTAGTAAGAAGAGAAAGGACAGCACCACTGTCCCCTTGCTCATTTATGGATGTAAAGGCTTATCTGGGAGAGGAAGTGATTGTGAAATAAACTGGGATGTACCAAAGTGCAGTGGCCTTTCTGTACCAAGCCCTCCAGGTCAGCACTTCCTTCACCAAGGAAGAGCCTTCTCCAGGTCGGCTTAAATTCATTTAATTCTCCTTCAGAAAAACTCCACTGGCAACATCATCCCTTTACACAGACACCTTACGGAAGCTCTGGGATAAAATTAAGAAGCCAGTCCATTGCTAAACACCTCCCTGCTTAGGCAGGAATTCTTTGTTGCCCATGGCCTGGAATAACAAACCTGTGTTTGTACTGCCCCAGACACAGCCCAAGCCCTGCTCTCTGGCCAAGGGGTGCTTCAAACCTGAGCCTGTTGGCCCTTGAAGGGGCACAAACTGAGAGAGCTCCTTAAACACTCATGGTGAACTCCTGAAGGGTATTTTGCAACATGAATGTTCTCACCGAGGTGAAACTTTGTGTAAACATGCTGAATTATCTCAGAGAGAACACCCAAAGCACAGATTTATCTTGTTCCAGGTCAATTTAGGCTGATAAAATGTCTCACACTGCCCTATTCACCTGCCACTAAGGATGCCACTTCAGGCCATGCTTTTAGCATTTTGCTGACAAAAATACGCTCTATTTCAAAAACATCTTTCACGGTCTCAGATAGCCACCAACTCCTTATCATGAAAAAAACATTTTTATAGTTAGAAGGGAAAATTTAATTCACATTTGTTTTGAGACAGTTTATTCCTTTCTTCCTTCAGTCTCAGTTTCTATCACACAGTCCTGTCTTCCACTGGAAGTCAGCAGAAAAGGAACAGAGGAAAAAAGTAGTGACTCATCTCAATTTGTATCATGTTTTATCCATAAAGGACAACACAGGTCTAGAAACACACTCAGTTTTATCAGGACATATTTTTAAGCAATCCTTCCTTAAAACATTAACATTCTTACTGTCACAGTCTGTAGAACCTGTAATATTTCATCACTGGGTGTGGGCTCAGAAGCAAATCAGAGAGCTAGAAAATCATTAACTACAACGCCCTGCTGGTTTTTTGAATGCTCATAACTTCTCTATAGAGTGTTACTGTCTCAAAAATTGGGAGAAAATAAATGGGTTTTCCCTCAGCTCACTTTCCCTGCATTTATTCCCCAGAAAACAATAGGTTTTAGTATAAAATACAACTATTTAATGTCTTGAAGAGTAGAAGACTAATGAAATGAGCACTTTCAAGACCTCTTACATGTGCACTGTTTCAACGTGCATTCAACTTAGATCTCCCTTCCTTCTGACTTCAAACACAATAATGCAGGAATCCTGTGGGACAGTAGCTCTTACTTTTATGCCAATGTGTCGCTGAGGTTTTGCAGCTTTTATACCTCTAAAAGTTTTTATGTGCCTTAAATAGAAGAAAAATTTCAAATGATACAACAGGATGAAGGTGCAGGCTTTGAAAAGACAGCTGATAAAAAACTCAGCGAGAAAAGATTAGGACAGAGAAGACTAGAACTGCATTAGCTTTTTCAGGGCCTGGATTAATATTTTACAAATAAACTGTATTTCTCATGAGTCTCATAAATTAATTTTACATTGACAGCTCCTTTATGGTTTCATTAACAGAACAACAGGACAAATACAGCTATCATGCCTTCACCTTGGGGGTTTTGAATCTAACACTACTTCTCCCAGCAGGGGAAGACTGATATGGCTTCTCCAAACTTCTCTGCAGATTGCAGAGTCACAGAAGATGCCAAGGTTGAAGGGACCCACAAGGACCATCAAGTTCAACTCCCGGCCCTGCACAGGACCCTCCCCAAGAGTCACACCCTGTGCCCCAGAGGATCATCCAAATGCTCCTGGAGCTCTGGCAGCCTTGGTGCTGTGCTCACTGCTCTGGGGAGCCTGGGCAGTGCCTGACCACCCTCTGGGGGAAGAACCTTTTCCCGAGATCCCACCTAACCCTGCCCTGACACAACTTCAGGGCATTCTCTGGGGTCCTGTCCCTGGTCCCCACAGAGATCAGTGCCTGCCCCCTGCTCTTCCCCTCCCAAGGAAGTAGAACAATCCAATGCCAAGGAACTATTGAACACTTACTGGATCCGTCAGCATAGTCCTCAGATGCGACGACAAAGCCAGCACTGCCAAGCAGTTAAAGAGAACCCCGTTGATCACTGAGTACCAAAAGTCTTTGGAAGGCAGCAACATGACAAAAGTCACTACAAAGTCTGCATAGACAACCAGGAGCCACGTCATGATGGCACAGACCATCCCACAGCCGTCCCGGATGAACCAGACCCTCTCTGCCATGTCGGCCTCCGAGGACGAGGACGAGTCGTAGCTCTCATTGTCGGCGAGAAGCGGGTGGTGCTCGACATCCCGGAACCTGTGCCCTGATGACTGCATGGTTTGCTGGCCTCGCCCTGCAGGAACCAAAGAGACCATTATCGTTATTAATATTACTGTTATTAAAGAGGAAACTGGAAACACAGGTGGCTCTTATTCATTGTTTCTGGAAGATAAAACATACCCAAGTTCAAAACAGATTACTGAGGGTTTTTTGCACCAAACCTGAACAATCCTATGACTACACAAGGATGAAATCTGAAAGTCTTAAGCTTTTTAGTTTTTATTTCTCACTATTCTACCCTGATTTAACTGGCAATAAATTAAGCTGATTTCCCCCAAGTCAAGCCTGTTTTGCCTGTGATGGTCATTGCTGAGTGACCTCTCCCTGCCCCTATCTTGACCCACAAACCTTCTGTTGTATTCTCTCTCCCCTGTCCAGCAGAGGTGGCACAGACCAGCTTTGGTGGGAGCCTAGCCAGGGTCACCCCACCACAAACATGCAACTTCAGTGCCTGATAAAGGGATTTTAGAAGGGTTTCATATCCACCTTGCAGTGGCCACAAACCCTTCTTTCTCTTCTGTTGAAAACAACCATTCCCTTTCATCTCAAACTATAACGGCAAAGTCTTCATTAATTTAGAACTCATGTCTCTCCGAAAACATCAAATTATGGCACCAGACTGTTGACTTTTCATTCTGCTCCAGCAACTGAGGGAAGAGCAGAAAGGAAAAACAGAATGGAAATAAAGCTGTTCTAATACATTGCTCACAACAAACAACATGGCAAGTTAGAAAGCAGCTAAATTTTGTCAACAAAAGTGCTATTGTTTTGGAAAAACCACAAGCCTGTTACAAAGATATATTGGATAACTCACAAAATGGTCTCTGATCAGACCAAACTTAAGGGAAACAAATGGTAGTGGTTAAATTAGCATGGCAATGGATTACACGAATCAGATTTTCAAAGAACACATTAATTCATTTAATTTTATGAAAACTCTTTCAGGGCTTTGTTGTCATTCCAACGTGGCACAAAAACAAGACTTGAAATCTTAACAGTTCTCATGAAAACAGAATTATTTTCCAGCCATCTCTCGCAAGATACAGAATGGCAGAACTGAAGAGCTATCCGCAAACAGGAGACAAATTAAAGCTTAAACATTATGCCTCAAGAACACGCTGCAGCTTTAAAAGTATACTGTGTTCTAAAAATCATATTGATTCATGCTATTAAAGGCCACGTCTGAGAGAAACTTGAGAGCCTTTCTATTGATTTATGACAGCCATGCAGAGCTCTCCATTCTTCCCCCTTATTAATGGCAGCCTATATAGGACAGGCAGGAATTATGGCACTTCAATTGCCATCCCAAGACCTTGACTATGGGATCACTTTGTTTCTCCAGAATGGTCCAAGTGACCACTACCAGGTAAAGACTCACACTGAGATAGCTTTTGATGAAGGTGTGTCTAAATCCATTTAAAAACTCTCAGTCAAGAATCAGATAAATATATTCTTCCCAGTAAAGCCTTCTGATCCTTAATGTTAGAACTAGGCAGGAACAATCCAAGAAACTAGAAATGAAAATAAGTATATGCAGTTGCAGCACAGATCTAAAAGCAACTGCTAGAATTGCTGGGAAATTCCTGGGACACAGTGAAGGGTCTGAAGGACACATTCCCTGGTTGTGAAACAGCACAAACTGAAATCCAGCTCTGGTGCTTGGATCTATTACAATTTCTATAGTTAAATTGTGTTTTCTGTCCGCATATTGGGCTTTTTTTATGGACTAAAGTGCCCCTTCTTACCACAATGCAGCTACTAAGCCATGGATAAAGGTAGTCACATACTAGAAAATCACCTTAAAAACTAACAAACTTCACCTCCCTTAAAAGCAATTCAAGCTTAACTTAACCTAGATAAGGTCCTCTTTTCAGCCACTTCAAATGATACTAATCTTTCTAAATGTTTGTAGTTAAAACTACAATCTATACCAATTAAGTTCAATAACACTTTGGGACATCCACCACCCTCTGTGGTCAAGGAAATTCAGGTTTCACACATCTACACAATTAGCAGCTGGATATTAAGATAATGAGGCAAGACAGTTATTGTTTCATTCAAAATGAGCTTTATACAGCTTTTAAGAAAGGTTTTAAGGGTGGAATGGCACAAAATGACTGTATTCATTACAGAGAATCCGGGAATCTTTTAGGACAAGAGGAAACAAACCCCACATACCTCACAAATGTTTGTATGTTATTGTGACATCCTGTCCCTCCTTTGGGCTATCCCAGGCTATTCACATATTCAGTCATATCTGATGTAATCTGAAAAGACATCATCACCAAACTCATTAGTAAAGCTCCCTCAGGAAAACAGTGTTAAATACAAACAACAGACATCGATAGCAGGATTTCAAAATACTCTGCATGTACTTACAATGAAAAAGGTTGTATTTTATTTTTAAAAAAAACAGGCACTTGAAAGCATGAAATTTTTAGCTGTTAACTTTTGGAAACCACCACATGGCATTTGGAGCAGGACTGCAGCACAAAACCTTGTGTGAGATTTCTATTTGGGGAATAGAACAGAAGAGGTGCGGGCCTGAATTTCTCTCTGACTAAAGCTGGCTAAAGAAGTATCCAGGTTTGTTTCCTCAGTTGTTTTATTTTCTAGCATTTAAAGTAAATTTTTGTGACATGGAAATCACTCTTATTTGGAAGGTTAATTTAAATTAATATATTTTGAGAGTAACGCAAGGGTTCTGACGTAAGAACTAAAAAACACAGTCACTTTATTGCAGAAGAAAGCTTCTGAAAGCAGCTTGTTTGAAAAAGATCCTCCAAATACAACATTACTGATGAAGTTCCTCAGTATCCAATTTCAAATTTTCCCAGTTCAAGGGGAATTATACCAATGCAATTCCCCTGAAAAGGAGAAGCCTCTTGCCTTATTTAAACCAACTCATATATTCCATTGCAAGACTAAAAGGTAATGTAAGAGTTTATTATGCATATACCAGAATTACAGAATAGTTTGGGTTGAAAGGGACCTTTAAATGCCATGTAGTCCAACCCCCTGCAATAAGCACGGACATCTTCCACTAGACCAGGTTCCCCCAAGCCCCATCCAAACCTGGTCTTGGGCATTTCCAGGGATGGAGCATCCAGTTTCTCTGGGCAACCCGTGCCAGGGCCTCACAACCCTCATTAAAGAAGAGTTTCTCCTTTATATCCCATCTTAACTGACCCTCTTTTAGTTTAAAACCATCATCCTTTAGATCACATATAACTGCACGAAGCTACTGGTTGCTTTCCAGTTTGCTGTACAAATAAGCTTTTATACTCTTGTTAAACTTCACAATATTATGAAATCCCCAATCATTAGGCTGTCAGTGACACGGCATTTTGTGGCAGCAAAGCAGAAACACAGCAGCAGCCAGGGAGAGCGTATCATGCTGATCTGCAGTGTCACCCACCCATTCTGAGCTGGAGATGACAAGTGATAGAAGATGACACCGCTCAGCCTCTGCAGGTGAAATACTGGATTCAGAGTAATCAGCTGAAATTGTTAACAGAGGATTTATTGATGAGAATGGGACATGATTTGTCAGACAGTTCCCTAATCCCAACTGCAATCCTGTGCAAAACCTCTGTTTGTCAGTCTCCCCAGTCACTGGTTATGTGGAAGTGCCACCCCAGTTCAGCTTTTACAAGAATAATAGATTTAGTCATTCTCATGTGATTTCTTCCCCTCCTTCCACCTCCCCTGCTCCTGACACCGGTACCCCCCTTTGGTTCCTCCCAGGGGAGAGCATGAATGTTTGAAAGCACTCAGACTTGACCAAGGGCTCAGCATCCCCACTGAGATGCTCCCAGGGCTCATCCACAGTTAATTTATGTGCTATTTTGTTATTTATTTGCTTCAGTGCCTGCCCTAACCAAATTTACACAGTCTTTGCTGGGGACTTCCAGTACAAAAGGACAAAGCATCACTCTTCAACCTAATACTTCAAGTAATAGTTTTTAATTTGACCTTTTAAAAACCTTTATCTAGCACTAGAAGATAACACTAAATTATTCAATGCTTCATGCACAAAGTCATCTGTTTGCACAGATGGTTATATTAAACCTGATCCAATCCAGTTCTACTCTTAAGGGTTTCCCAAAATTCTCAGGTTGAGAATGTCTCATCTGACCCCCGCCTCACTGATAAGGAAACATAAGCCTAAATTGCTGATATATTATTGGACTAAAAGAAAGCATTAGAAGAATTTGCATTATAAACTGATGACCACTGGAAACATGGTCTTGTAAAATGACTGCGCCTAAAATGGGTTTGCTCAAAGCCTACCAAGGGCATTAAGAAGACAAATGGCACAACATAACTAATCATATCATGAGGTCCCTGCACTGATAATTAAATTAAACAAAGAGGCACTTCAGGGTTAAGCACAGTCCTTTTCTCTGCTATTTTTTGAGGAAGAAAGGAAAAGCACTCTTGCAGAAAATAAACTCTAATTTATCTGGGGTTTGTTGTTGTGGGTTTTTTTTTAAACAGATACACACGTAGGAATTTATATGCAAGGCCTCAATCTTCTGTGGTTACTTTTTCCTCCAAGCCACACAACAGACAGTTCCTAAGAGTGACAATGCCTTTATTTCAACATTTCTGATGGTCTACTGGTAAGTCAATAGTTGTAGGGACACTAACACATATTGCACAGTAGACTAATAATCCTGCCGTGCTCACATACACACACCATACCTAAAAATCACAGCATTGGTGGCAAATCAAAATCACAGAACTCACTAAAAGGTCACAGCCTAAACATTCACTTCAGGAACTGCAGAAATTTTAAGTAAACCAAACAGGCAAACCTTCTACTGCATCCAATTCCATGGGCAATTTGGAGCATTCATTGCTGACAGATAAATATCTATCAGATAATGACTGTACATAGTCACACCTAATTTAGATGAATAATCTCCTATTTACTACAGATCTAGAAGAGCCAAACTGCAAAGCCATTTAACAAGTAAGCTGTGGCTTGTTTCTTTGATTCTTTCCCAGGACCGGTCTAGCAGACACCCTCCCAGCAAACAAATAAACTACTCCAATAGCTACATCCCACAGTGAAAGCACTGGAAGCCCTTTAGCTCAGTCCCAGCAACAGCTTCCTCCTGCACCAGGACCCTCTGCTACGGTGTCAAGGTCCACCTTTACCAGGAACCACAGCGTGTAGGAACAGCTGGAAGAGTGAGTATGCAGAAGAACCAGTTCACCAACACCAATCCCAGATTGGACAGACTTAACTTCTACTATCTGTAATTGCCAAGATATGTGCCCAGTTTCAGGAATCTGGGACTTTGGGAAAGCTGAAATAGCTTGTGGTGGAGACCCATGATACAATCCCCAAGTGCTATCAACTTATTCACAGATCTACCCCATACCCTCAGTGGCACAGCTTATCATCTCTCTAAATCCTTTTGCTTTTGCTCTAACTTAATACATTTTGTACTGTACTTATCTCTCAAATTTCCCATTTATGCCCTGTAGTCCTTTCCTTGTACTGGTCCATATCTGCTCTGCTGCAGGCACACAGTGACACTTCACAAGGGGAACAGAGAATTAAGGTGATGCCGTTTCCACGCAACACGTTCAACAGAATCTTCAGCAAGTACATATTTAACACAACCAAGTTTCTCTTTAGGCCAGTCTCTTATTACACAGCAAGTGCCAGCCCCTCAGGAAACACCGTAATTGTTTCTTTTCAGTTTTGAAAGGGGATGTGCTGCTTCTAAATAATCTCAGAAGAAGGGGATATAGAAGTACTGCAGCATAAATATGAATGGGAAGCTGGTCGTCTAATTCCTCATGTCTTTTTTTCAGACTGAAAGAGGAAATTTAGGTTAGATATACAGAATAAATTCTTTCCTGTGAGGGTGGGGAGGCACTGGCACAGGATGCTCAGAGAAGTCGCGGCAGCCCCATCTCTGGACTTGTTCAAGGCCAGGTTGGATGGGGTTTGGCACAACCTGATCTATTTGATGTTCTCACAGAGGAGTTGGAATGATATGATCTTTAAGGTCCCTCCCAACCCAAACCAATCTATGATTTATGCCAGTAGCATCTTTATAAACACCCTCAAAAACCAGCAATGACAATTCCAAGTAAAACAACTTATGAAAAATTAAAGAAAAAAATTTATGCATGTATTCAAAACATATTTATAGAGAGTATTAAAGAGCTTGGCTATCAGAAATAGAACCAATAGATTCGTGATACCAAGTCACTTTTCCATAAGTACAAAATAACACGAGAGATGTGCAGCAGGACATGTTTTCGATAACACATTTCCCCCCCCACAGATGTGGAAGTCAAAGAAATCTCTTTCACAAGACTTTGGTGTCCAGCAAAGAAACACATTATCCAACACACCAAGAGTTCACTGAGGTCCAGCAGATCCAGTGTTCTGTCCAAGGGCAGAACACTTCTGGACTGAACAACCTTCACCTGAGAAGGACACGAACACAATCTGTGGCTGGGCTTTGAATCCTATCACCTTTGGAACAGGGCCACAGGCTCAAATTCAGATTAGACTCCAGAAAGCTCATACTTATACCGATATCAGCATTGTTATGGGGAAGCTGGGAGCTTTACTCCTTTGCCAACAGCTATTGGATGAATCACACTGTACTTTAGAGTATAATTTCTAATTCTAATTTTTGCATTCATCTGTCCTCACACCCAAGTAAAGATAGCTCAGGCATCACATATACTGACTGCACTGACATATCAACCTGGCAAGCACATTTTTATGTCAGCTATTACATCCACACGATTCCTCCTTTCAGGTTCTGAAAAATAATGTTATAGGTGAAAGCTGAACAATTTTCACTAGCAACTCTCAGTATTGGTTATAGAAATGCTAAAGCCTTTGTTTCGGTGGTTTCTCTTATCAGACACATAAAAAGTCTCACATTTCCTCGATGTTCCTCATCCTCGGCTTTTCAACTGCTGCAGAATTCTATCACTTCACTTCCTTATGAGTTCTCTGTCCTCATAAAAGGCATAAAAAAGAAAACCATCAGATCTACATGATACAAAATATACTGTTAAAGAGAAACCAAAGAAGTTTTAGACCGATGAAATGTATTATCAATTCCTTTTAGCCACAAGGAGCTTTCAGCTATTTAACTCTAATCTCAAACCGCTAAAATTCCATATCGGCTTCATCTCCTAATGAATCACTACAGCTCCTTTTTATCTGTAAAGTCTCAAAGTCAGAGAGCATCCACTTCAAAAGGTCTAATTTAAGCCTGTTAATGTGAACAGTCACCGAGACTTCAACCTAATTACGTCTCCAGCAAAGCAAACAGTTACATCACTGCAACTGATGCCATCACACAAGTGTATATCCAGCATGGAAATTCGGCATACCCAGCGCCTTCCCAGCGCCTTTTTCACGGCACAGATCACACACACGCCGCGCTGTGCCAACCCACCCTCTATCTGGGGAGCTGTCTGCATTCCCACCTCCTGCCAGCGCCGTCCTTCCCTCGGGAATGAGGAAAAACAGCTCCTCGTAGAGCAGCCAAAGTGTCCGGGGTGGGAGAGGCCTGTGGGGCTGCCCTGTCCCCTCAGACCCTGCAGGGACACGGGGAAAAAGAGCAGCACCCAAACCAGCCCAACTGCCCGGGGCACGGCCAGGGAGGGCCTGGGGGGGCTGCTCTGCCCCCTCAGACCCTGCAGGGACATGGGGAAAAACAGCACCACCTAAAGGAGATGAATTCCCCGGGGCACTGCCGNAGTGTCCGGGGTGGGAGAGGCCTGTGGGGCTGCCCTGTCCCCTCAGACCCTGCAGGGACACGGGGAAAAACAGCACCTCGTAGAACAGCCAAAGTGCCCGGGGTGGGAGAGGCCTGTGGGGCGGCTCTGTCCCCTCAGACTCTGCAGGGACACGGGGAAAAACAGCAGCACCTAAAGGAGATGAACTCCCCGGGGCACTGCCAGAGAGGGCCTCAGGGGGCTGCCCCGTCCCCTCAGACCCTGCAGGGACACGGGGAAAAGCAGCAGCACCCAAACCAGCCCAACTGCCCGGGGCATGGCCGGGAGAGTGGGGAGGGCCTGGGAGGCTGCTCAGACTCTGCACGGATACGGGGAAAACCAGCACCTCGTAGAGCAGCCGCACTGCCCAGGGCACGGCCGGGGAGGGCCTGGGGGGCTGCTCTGCCCCCTAAGACCTTGCAGGGATATGGGGAAAAACAACACCTCCAAGAGCAGCCAAAGTGTCCGGGGCACGGCAGGGAGAGGCCTGAGGGGCTGCTCTGCCCCCTCAGACCCTGCAGGGACACGGGGAAAAACAGCAGCACCCAAACCAGCCCAACTGCCCGGGGAGGGCCCGAGGGTCTGCCCCGTCCCCTCAGACCCTGCAGGGACACGGAGAAAAACATCAGCACCTAAAGGAGATGAACTCCCCTGGGCATGGGCGGGGAGGGCCCAGGGGGCTGCTCCGTCCCCTCAGACCCTGAGGGGACACAGGGGAAAGCAGCACCACCTAAAGGAGATGAACTCCCCGGGGCACTGCCAGAGAGGGCCTGAGGGGGCTGCTCGGCGCCCTCAGACCCTGCAGGGACACGGGGAAAAACAGCAGCACCCAAACCAGCCCAACTGCCCGGGGAGGGCTCGAGGGGCTGCCCCGTCCCCTCAGACCCGGCAGCGACACACAGCCCGGCCGCGGACTGTTCTAACAGTCCGAAAACAGCAGCACGCTCAGCCCCACCCCATGAAATGACCCCCCGGCAGCGGCGGCAGCAGCAGCAGCAGC
>VWZG01005531.1:9538-48553 GCA_013396735.1 Grallaria varia | reverse complement strand
GTGTGTGTGTGAGTGTGTGTGTGTCTGTGTGTCAGTCTGTGGATGTGTGTGAGTGTGCATGTCTCTGTGTGTGTGGGGGTGTGTATGTGTGAGTGGGTGTGGGTGTCTGTGTGTGAGTGTGTATGTGTGTGACTCTGTGTGACTCTGTGTGTCTCTGTGTGTGTGACTGTGTGACCGTGTGTGTATATGTGTGTGTGTGACTGTCACTCTGTGTGTATATGTGTGTGAGTGTGTGACTGTGTGTGTGTGACTGTGTCTGTCTGTCTCTGTGTGTCAGTGCATGTGTGTCTCTGTGTGTGACTGTCTGTGAGTGTGTGTGTCTGTGTGTGACTGTGTGTCTGTCTGTCTCTGTATCAGTGCGTGTGTGTCTGTGTCTCTGTGTGTGCATATGTCTGTGTGTCCGTGTGTGTGTCCGTGTGTGTCTGTGTGACTGTGTGTATGTGTGTGTCTCTTTGTGTGTGTGTGTGTGTGTGTATGTGACTCTGTGTGTGACTCTGTGTCTCTTTGTGTGTGTGTGTGTGTGTGTGTGTGGGACAGCCCAGGGTCACAGCACCGAGACATGACATGGGATGGGAGGGTAAATGGCACCCAGTTCCATCCCCTGCCATGGGAAGGGAACCCTTCCTCAGACCAGGTTGCTCCAAGCCCTGTCTGACCCAGCCGTGGATGCCTCAAGGGATGGGACAGCCACAGCTTCTCTGGGCAACCTGTGCCAGAGTCTTGCCACCCTCACAGGGAAGAACCTGCTCGTAAATACACCATCCAAACACACACTCTGTCACTCCAAATCCCTTCTGTCACTCTGAAGCCACTCTCTCACTCCATGCCCTTGTCCAAAGTCTCCATCTTCTCCATTCAGGCACTGGAAGGCCACAATGGTTCTGTGGTTCTACTTCAGGGAGTCTCAGGAAGGTGATTTGGCACCTACCTGAGGAGCATGTTCAGCAGTTGTTCACTAAATTGGGTCAATCTAGGCTTCAACATCAGTAGTTAAAATTGTTTTATATGGAATTAATACTACATGACACTCATTCAGATTTTTCCACTGTGTAGTAAGAAAAATACATACCCAGCAGCTTTAAAACTTAGATGCAAAATAGAAAACGTTGTGGTGTGTGAGCTGAGGATATTTTTAAAACACACAAAAAAGCTGAAGGATGACAAACAGAAATGATGGCAACTCGGGCACACTTCTGCATGATTCTTTTCTTGTTGCATGACCACCATCTAGTGGGACACAGGCAGCCAGTACATAAGGGCTTGTGTGTGCTGGTAAGTGCAATAAAATCCAGCTGCTCACATGCCTTATATGTGTTCTGCTTCTATTCTGAAATATTGGGGAATTCAGAAAGCTGCTTTTTGTGTGTAGTCTTCTATTTCCCAACAGCTGGGTTTCACATGCTGACAGAAATCAGTCGATGCCAACGTCTCTGCTATTCAAATACGTAAACATCTACAGACACAAAATCAGGAGAGCTGATCTTTATCTAAAACTTCCTTCTCTCTCTGTATTTTCCTTAATGTAACTAATATGTCATCTATCCAGGAATAAAAATGAAATTTAGATTAGATTAGATTACATATTACTATATTACATTGCGTGACATTGTTATGGCCAAGATACCACAATTACCCAGGAGTTGCAAAAAAAATAAGCTACTGTGTTGTCTTTTTTTTAAAAGCAGTATCAGCAACACTGTTGAGTTTCTGGAGCATGTCCAGGGAAGGGAAGGGAGCTGGGAAGGGGCTGGAGCAGCAGGAGCAGCAGAGGGAGCTGGGGGAGCTCAGCCTGGAGAAAAGAAGGCTCAGGGGGGACCTTCTTGCTCCCTGCAGCTCCCTGACAGAAGGGGGGACCCGGAGGGGAATTGGTCTCTTCTCCCAGCTAACAAGCAACAGGATGAGAGGAAACAGCGTCAAGTTGCGCCAGGGAAGGTTTAGGTTGGATATTGGGAAAATTTCTTCACTGAAAGGGCTGTCCAGCCCCGGCAGAGCTGCCCAGGGTGGTGGTGGAGTCCCCATCCCTGGAGAGATTTAAAAGCCACGTAGATATGGCACTTGGGGACACGGGTTAGTGGTGGTCTTGGCAGTGCTGGGGGAATGGTTGGACTCGGTGTTCTCAGAGGGCTTTTCCAGCCTAGAGGATTCTGAGATTCCATGCCAGGACTCTGCCTGCTGTCACAGCCAGAGGCCGTGAACTTCAGCAGTTCCCACACCTGCTCCGTCAGTGAGAGCTTCCAATTCTGCAGAAGCTTTGCAATGGATTCGAGTGGGGCTGCTGTTTGGGACCTCCTCTCCTCAGTGCAAGTAGTGCCTTTGGCCCCTGGATGGTGCGTGGCTGGTTCCTGCAGCCCCGGGGCAGCCTGAAGTGCCATCCTCACCCTGTGGCACTGCTGTCAGTACCTCCGGATGCCAATGCAGGGGGAGAAGGTGTAGAGACAAGGAGGTTATTTGGCAATTTTTTAAAGAAATGTCACATATAATGACAGATAACTTAGATACAGACTGAAACCAGGAAATTCTCTCCCAGATCTGAGCTTAAAGTACAGGCACGACTGGGGCTCATGCTACAGATGTGAGTGCAGCTGTTATTGCTGATGTAGTTCTGAAAATCCAGCCTTTGACACATTGTTTTTTTCTCTTGGCTTTGATTTCTGCTCAAACTCTCCTTGAGAGACGTGCTAGTTTTGTGCAGCAAATACAGTGAGTTCTCCCCACACTGCAAAGACCCTGAGAACCAGTTTGGACCTCGAGAACCAGTCTGGACCTCAGAGCTACACATCAGCTAATTTTGCAGGCCCTTGATTTCTGTGGGTGGCAAGGTGGGGTTTTTTTCTGATGGAACGCAGTCCTAACATACCCATTTCCTTTGCCAAGCAGCTGGATTTAAAAGAGGCAGTGCTGTTTAAAGTGTTCACTGCACAATGAGAAGTTTGATGGGCAATATTGCAGATGTTTAGGAGCAAGCTAGCAAATCTATGCTAACCAGAAATTCTTCAATTCAGCTTGCTTTTTTCTTTGTATTTCAGTGCTGTGCATCAATCACAGGCTCATCATTTCCTCCTGATCTTAAAAACAAACAAATCAGTTGAGTATTTGCCTCCCCACACTTTTGCTAAGCTGGGGAGCAGCTCTTAGACTTGTTCTAATACGCACAGCATCGGTATTGCCACACTAAAAACATTCCCAGACGTGTCAGGACTTTGGTTCTTCTGCACGTCCTGGTGGTTTGGAAGCCAATTCCACCACAAACAACATTGCCAAGATAAATTGTTTGCCAGAGATAACTTCAGGTCCTCAAACAAATTACCTAAGAAATGTTGAAACACCAGGCTGCACGAAACAAATTGTTTCCATGCTTCCTGTCCTCGCAGGAAGGAACAGGGACGGAGCTTATCTCTCTGACAGATTCCATAGAGACACACATAATGCCTTCACGTGGGTTGGATAGACCCGGGAGCTTTGGAATGCTTCACATATCAGAGGAACATACGAAATATTCACGGCCCATTTATCCCCTCCTCAGAAATGCAAATACTGAAATTCAAATGATTTGTGTAAGGACTCCCAACAGTTTGGCAAAGGGCAGCAAAGCTGCTCATGGGTGCACTGGGAAATAAAAGGATGAGTTTAGAAGAACCTGGCATTTGCTGCAGCCCCTTCCATCTCAGGCAGACTGTAGATGCTGAGGGTTTAATTATGTGCATGTTTGTAAAGTCCCAAAGCTTTGTCATTTGTGTGGGTATTTCCTCATTGAATTCTGCTTTGTGTCAATAATGTGCTTAAATCCTAATTCTAGCTAAAAAGAAAAGCTGTTTTTCATAATCCATTCCCTTTGCAGCCTTTCTCTGGACTGAGCCACATCTGCAGTGCTGCAGGTGCAGGGTGATAACATTGTGACATATCCATTTTTAGACCCGTTCTCAATCCCTCCACAACACAATCTGAAGGAAGAAAATAGCATTTGCTCTCTGGCTCTCTGCCTACCCTATGTGGTAAACTTTAAGATTTACCCATTTGATATTAACTGAAGCACCGGTGATTTACAGAAATTAATTTCTGAATCTCATAGTCTTAATTTCTGGTTCTTTCTGCCTTTCTCCTTTTGATTTGAGGAGGCCCATGGGCAGCAATAAAGAAATACAGAACAGTTGCACTTGGTCTCAGAAAAGGGGGGCTGTGTAAAATTGAGGAACCTTTTTAAGAAGGTAAAAAGAGCACCTAAAATGCTAAAAGCTTTTGAAGAAAACGGAAACATGACCACTGAGGCAGTGTAAGTGCACATGAGTATCTGGAAAGAATAGCTAAAGGGCAAAAAGGAGCAGCAGAGCTCAGGAGGTTATGAAAAACAAGTGAAATTCAGAGAAGCAAATCGAAAGAACCATAAGCACTGATCCATTAAACACAAGCCACAGCAGAGGTGGTTATAAAACCAAACCGAGGAACAATTGAAACAAGGCATAAGAATGTACAACAAATGCTTTTTCAAGTAACAGGGAGTCTGCTGAGAAGTCTGTAGGGAGTCAAAACACTCAGGAGACAAAGAAAGTGTGGGTTCTGAGAGCCCCAACTTCCTCCAAAGTGAGATCAGCTGCGTTTCAACCTCTCCTGAGAGGCTGGGTTTGTTTCAGTGTAGGGAAATGAGACTAAATGCTCGATAATTGCAAAAGGAATAAAAAGATCTCTTGTGCAGCCACTCAAAATATATCTGCTAGAAATGGTACCTACAAGAGAGGCTGAAGGGATGTCTTCTCTGGAGTGGGTTTTTTTTTTTGTGCCTTAGATGAAATGGGCTGCTGAGCCTTTTCCCTGCCAGTGGGAGAAAGCAAAGGACCCTCTTACACTGAGAGTCCAATAAAACAGGATCAGGGTTCACAGAATAATAGAATAGTTTAATCTGGAAGTGTCCTTTAAAAGGTCATCCCGCCCATCTCCCCCCTGCCATGGGCATCTTCAACTAGACTAGATTGTTCAGAGCCGCATCCGACCCGGCTTTGAATGTTTCCAGGGTCGGGACATCCCCACCACTCAGGGCAGCCGCTGCCGGTGGAAAAAACTTCTTTAACATATCCAATCTTAAACTGACACTCCTTCAGCGATCCGCACCAAAGAGCTGGGAACATCCACAGCCTTCACTCTCGGCTGATCCATTAAAGAGATCCCCCAAACGCCCCGCTTATCCCGGAGCGCTTCCCAGAAACTCGTCCGCGTCTCTCCAGGGGGAGCCGCCTGAACTTCCCTCGGAGCGCGGAGCGAACAAACAAGAGGAGCAAACGCAACTTCCCGGGATGAGGACAAACCCCTCGCGGAAATGACCCATCCCGGGGCGCGGCGAGGAGCGGCCCCGAGGCGGGGATTGGCAGCGGCCGGAGCCGGGGCCGGGGCCGGGGGCAGCAGCGCTCCGGTGCCCGTCCCGCATCGTTCCGGTGCCCATCCCGCAGCACTCCGGTGCCCGTCCCGCATCGCTCCGGTGCCCATCCCGCAGCCCTCCGGTGCCCGTCCCGCAGCGCTCCGGTGCCCATCCCGCAGCTCTCCGGTGCCCATCCCGCATCGCTCCGGTGTTTCTCCGGAGCCCGTCCCGCAGCGCTCCGGTGCCCATCCCGCATCGCTCCGGTGCCCGTCCCGCAGCGCTCCGGTGTCCATCCCGCATCGCTCCCGGTGTCTCTCCGGTGCCCGTCCCGCATCGCTCCGAGTGCTCATCCCGCCCCGCTCCCGGTGTCTCTCCTGTGCCCGTCCCGTCCCGCTCCCGGTGCTTATCCCGCATCGCTCCCGGTGCCCGTCTCGCTCCCGGTGCCCGCCCCGCTCCCGGTGCCGCTCCGGTGCCCATCCCGCATCGCTCCCGGTGCCCGCCCCGCTGCGGTGCCTCTCCGGTGCCCATCCCGCATCGCTCCCGGTGCCCGCCCCGCTCCGGTGCCGCTCCGGTGCCGCTCCGGTGCCGCTCCGGTGCGCGATGCCGGCGCTGCTGGCACTCGTGGCCGCGGCGCTGCTGGCGCTGCTGGCTCTGCTCGGGGCCGCCCCCGGTGCCCGGTGCCCGCTGAAGCACTGGGCACTGGGCTGCCTCCTGCTCTGCCACGGCGCCTGGAGGCAGCGGGCGGCCGCCGTGGGCACCGCCGAGCCGCGCCGGCCGCGCCCGCTCCGCGCCCACCCGCACGTGAGTGTCCCGGCACCCCCCGAGGCCGAGACCCCCCTCCCCGGGACCTGCTCCTGCCATACTCCCTTCCCACTGCCTGGCACCCCTCTCTGCCCCATCCTCGTGTCCCTGCGTGCCTGGCACCCCCCTGTTCCCCCCCTCTGTTCCCTCCCTCGTTCCCCTGGCACCCCATCCCCAGTCCCGCATTCCCCCAATCCTGGAAGGTCCATCCCATGGCAGCCGTGTTCCCCCGGAACGCCCTTTCCCTTTGGGCCTGCATCCTCCTGGACCAACGCGGTCTCTGCCTGCATCCCTCTGCATCCTCTGCATCCCACCCCTGGGAGGCCCATCCCTGAGGATCCCGCATTCCCTGCATCCTGACACGTGGCATCCCTTGCCACCCAGCCCCGGGAGCCTGGGCACCCTTTTGCCCCCCATCAATACAGGGAGGGCACGTTGGGGATGTCACCTTGACACCTCCACTCAGTCCAGCTGGTGTCAGTGGGAAAAAGCAGATGTACTATGGGACACGGAAGCATTTTAATTGAGCACATTTAATGAGTTAAACCTAATTTTGCAGATGTTCTTGTCTGCTTAATGAATAATAAGCCCTCCATCTACTACCTGTATCTTGCCTGTGTCCATGGCCCATCCTGCCAAAATATTCCCTGGAAGAATATCTCCCTAGAAGGGAGATTTGGGTGGGCTTTGCTGCGTTGTTTGGCAAGAGGGGGAAGCAGAAAGGCTCGTGAGACAGAATTTCCCTCGCTTTTCCTCATCAAGATTCAGCCTGCAAATGCCAGCAGAGATTTTGGATTCTAGGGAATTCACATTTCCTGGAGTTTTCTGGGAATTCTGAAGTCGCATTATTTTTAAAAATGCATTCAGGCTTCTGCTTGGCCTTTAGGAAAAACAGAAACTCTTTTGCTCAGCTTTTCCTCTCTGCTAATTAAACTGCTGCCCGGAGTGTTTGAAATGCTTTGCCAGTCTTGGCCAGATTTGACAGGGCAGGAGTGGCACCATCTTCCAAATCCAGTCTCAACACTGAGGTTTCTCTGCTGCTTGCAAAACTCTGCTTGCTTGGGTACCTGCTATGAAAAATAAAAGTGAAAGTAAAATTGGATTCCTAAGAAGTCTATGGGGAAAAAAAAAAAAAAAAAAGGAATTACTGACCTTCTCCCCTCCCTTTCCTGCCTCCTGCTGGAGCTGAAATCCATTTCCCTTCTCCCAGGCTCTGGATTCCGTGTATTTCACTGGCTTTGCAGAGACCAACAAGACCTTTGTGATCGCTCGTCTTGCCAAACGTCCCGCTGGGACCTGTGAGATGTGGCTCTTCCTGAAGGTGGAGGGAGTGGGAGAGTTTGAGGTAAGCGCTGGTGACATCCAGGAGCAGAGTTTCCCTCCTGTCCTGAACCCCTGGGAGGATCCCAAGGGAAAATTAATGTTCCCTGCATCTTCCCCCCATTAACATCCCACCGGGTGCTGTGTCGAAGGACAGTGGGACAACTGGCCAGAGTAATGGTTATGTCTAATTTTCTTTTCAGTAGGATCTGACACTCATTCCCTTTTCCCCATAATGTGCAAAACCCGGCATATTTTCTGAAAAAATAGCCTGGTAAGTCTCCCAGGAAGAATCTGAGCATCCAGTCTTTCCCATAGGGTGCAGCACATGGTTAATTAGTCACATTGTATGGCTGTGGTTGCTTTTTCCCTCTTTTTTTAACAAATCAGTGCTATAAAAACCATTGTGAAATTGCCTCCTTAAAAGAGAAGGGAAAGCTTTTAGGGAGTCATATGAACATCTACTTCATTCTAGCTGAAAAGAAAACTGTATTAATCATACATTTGGCCTGTGGATTTTCTTTTTTGTTAATAGTTGGCTACATGGTAAAGAAGAGAAGATCTGGCACACCCCCTTGGCACTCAACTTTCTCTATTCAGAAATTTCTTTGGCTGAGTAGCCATGAGCAGAAAAAGCAGGAGAAATCCTACTTGAAGAATATAGAAAAATAAAAGAGAAGATGGATGTGCATTATTTTGGTTTTTTAGTCATATTTAGTATAACAAGATGCTTTGTGGTTTTGTTTCTTAGAACTGCCAGCCAAGTGCAGGACATTCTTAGATCCTCCCGTACAGCAAGAGGCATAAACTCTCTTTTAGAGAAGAGGCAGCTTTAGGGAACAAGACATATTTTTTCAAAGAGTAGATGAAGAGTTTGGGGAGCTTTCATGCAGTACAACTTAAACTTTCCTGTAGTTTCTTCAAATTGAGTCTGAAAATAACTTTAGCCCCAAAGCTCTGCAGGACTGGGCTGTAATCTTGGCTGTCACCAGTGCGAGGAGCTGAGCCCTTGCAGTGACCGCCCTTCACACAACTTGTATTATCTGAAACAATAATGTGCTGGATCTCAGGGGGTTTAGATGCAATTTTCCTTCTCTAATAACCTGATCACCAGAGAAGGGTGGAGATGAAAGGCCAATTCAACCACGTGTTCCTCCTGCAGAGGACCATCCGAGCAGGAATTCCACCACGTTGCATCCTCGCAGTTGAATGAAACAAATGTTTGCCTGAACCGTTTCCTCTTTTCAGCACCCACAACATCCCAACATGATGGTGCGGGATGAGTCTGAGGAGATCTGGAGTGGAGGAGGGCTCACCATCGAATACCTGGAGCCCCAAATGCGCTGGAAAATAAGCTTTGATGGATTGCTCAGGTATTGCAGCACTCTCTAGTTCCATTTATCTACGCTTCAGACCAAGGGTTTTTTTCAGCACTAACTGGAATTATATTTAACCAACTTGAACCCGAAGCCATTTGGTAACTAACACACACTGATTTTTAAGGAATGAAAATATAGCTGGTAGTATGTAACATTACCATTCTACCTGAGCACACAATAACATCATTCTTCTGCAGTGCCTCCTATTCCATCCATTTCCAAACATGAAAGAAACATTTTGCTGTTTGTTTAGCAGTGATATGAAATTATAGTGCTTTGCTTACAGGAAAGGACCCTACAGACAGCAGTGGAGTGAAGAGGAAGGTGAACTTGTACCAGTTAAATTCTCTTTACAGTAAGTGTTTCCCCTTTGCTTTGGGTTACACAGTGCATTCATGGTTCTTTGAAACTGGCAAAAATCAGAATTTTCCAATAAAATACAAAGATTAACACTGACAGAGTAGCAAGTGCACAGTTTGACCTGATATGAACTGACAGCTAATTATGTCTTGCATTTCTTCCCCTCTTTTCCTAGCTGGGAGAACTTCACCGAAGTTTTTAACTTTAATGTTGACAGTCACCCCGGCACATTTGCACGAGCTCTTGCCCAGGAACCGTGGACCATCGAGCTCTTCCAGAGGGTCAAAAAGTGAGAGGCAAGATTTATGTCTTCAGGGGTTAACAGTAATTTTTCTACAGATCTTTTCAAGGTCTGGTGTGTGTTACAGTCGATTTTAGAATGTGGATTTAATTTGAAGTGCTCTGATGAAGGACATGGCTCTTGTCGGGTGTCTCCTGGTTTCAATGCCACACCAGACCTGGCAGCCTCTAAGGAGGACCCTGCACAGAGAGAGGAACTTCTGAATATGTGGCTGAACAGACCTGCCCCCAGTTTTGGTCTCTAAAACCTTGAGCATTAGGAATACTTCTTACTTTGTCTTTTTTCCCTTGATTTAGGCAGCTCCCAAAGTCGATGGTCCAGGTAGGACCAAAGGATTGAATACAATCATGTGAAAGAACAGCTTAAGTGGGTGTTTTATTACCATACAAGCTTTGGAGAGCTGAAAAAGTGAGAAGAAAACAAGAGTGTGTTGTCTAAATAGGAGCAGAAAATATGTATAGCGATAATGTGTAGTCTTCAGTGGTACCTGCTGAGTTCTGAGCAGCAACTGTTTGGCAGCCCAGCATTTTTTCAAATAAAGGGTGTTTTTATAGTCTGTCAGGTGGGAATTTGCTGTTGTTTCATTCTCAGGGGTCTCATTATCTGGCAAAACTGGGACATGTAAAAGTGATTGTATAAATCACAATCACTAATGTGCAAAATCTGGCAAAGCCGTGGCCCAGAAGTCCTGAAATCTCCTTCATTTTGGGCTAGAAATCCATCAGACTGGCACTGAGGCTTCTCGAGGAGATCTGGTGATTCTTCCTGTTGTTGATTCTCTCTTTTCCTTTCTTCCAGACAAAGGGAACAACATTTCCGACACGAGCAGTGGGGTCAGTCTGTCGGAGAAATCCAAATAGAAAATCAGGAGAAAACTGAGCTTTGCCTCAAAGGTGTTCGGAGCCACTCCTACGGTAACAGCCCCGGAAGGAATTCCCTCTCTTGGGAATACCTTCACTGTAGCTGCTACTGCCAGGGCAGTGCGACTGAAATTACAGTCGAAAAATCACCAGTTGCACGACTGGGCATGAAGTTAAGAGTAAACACCAGGAACTATTTTGGGGACATGCATCTGGTTACAGAGCTATCAATTGCTGGCTGTTTCTTTATCCAGAGTTAATATCAAATCAGCTCATGTTTTCTGGGAATTGTGAGCTTTGCATTGTGCGATTTTGTTCTCTTTTGGGTTTTTTTTGCAGGTATCCGGAACTGGGCCGAGATTTACCGCTATGTCATGATTTTGGCACGCTTCGAAGTGGGTATTAATGGGTCAACAAGTTGTTTCTGAGCTTGCCAGGCACATTTAGGTACCCAGAAATAAGGTTGGGAGCGCCCGGGGCGTGCAATGAGAGGCTCGCCAGTGCCATCAGCGGCACACGGCGGTGTTGGGGAGCAACTCTCAATAGCAGGGCTGTGCATATAAAACCAGATTTTGCCACACCGGTTGGTCCAAAGGCTCCTTTGGTGGCTTGAAACTGTTTGCTTTGGCTTTTTAAAGGGAAACTGGCTGGACAGCTTTGCAGGAGAGATCCTGCAAGTACCCAGCAGCCAGTCGCTGCGGTGCTGACTCACACTGAGTGCCATGATCTAGTAAATTGACTGGAGCTGGACCAAGGGTTGGACTTGATGATCTCTGAGGTCTTTTCCAATCCAATCAATTCTATGATTCTATGATAACTGGGAGCCTGAGGTGTTTGGAGCATCCAAAGCCTCCGTGACAGCGCTCAGCAAATATTTCTGCCTGCGTTGAGCTCTGAGTCTCTCTCTGCCCTTGTGGCAGTGCTGGAGGAGAGGCAGAGCTGCTGGGAGGGCACAGCCCAGGGAAATGCCCTGCCGAGCCCACCAGATGCTCCTGAGATGGCATTTCCTTTGCCAAGGCAGGCGTGAGGAAATCTAAACTCTCATTAGAGGCAGCATTGCAGGAGTTAAGGCTGAATTCCAAATAAAAGTTCTTTTCCCGGGTACGTGCTGGGCGGCACAAAAGCACAGCTTGGAAAACCCCATGTATGGGCAGTCCCAGCAGCTGCTGTGATTTAACCCGTGCCTGTGCACCTTGTAATAAACCCGTGCTGTGGCACCACAATGTGTATAATCAGGTAGCCACCTCTTCCTTTTCATCATAGCTGTCCAGGGCTCAAAGGGACCGTGGCTGTTCTTCTCCTAATTAAAAGCCATCTAAGAAGTTTGTTGCTGTTTGAAGTTTGGAGTCCTCATACCCCGAGTGCCTGGACATTTATAGCATCACAGAAGAGGCTTAAATTTGCCTCAGAGCAGCCCAAGTGAAGCATGAAGGGATCCAGACTGAAAGGCAGAAGAGAAATTAATAAAAAAAATGAGATTCCAGCTCATTCTTATTTAACATTTTTCCTGGATGCTGCTCTCAGGCATAGAATATAGGAAAGAAGAGATGGCTGGTCAGAGGTGGGCCCATCTTTGCACATCTTTGCAGATATTGTTTCCTTCCTCTTGTGTCCACTTGCTGTGGACTTTTTGTTGCCCTTAATGTCCTTAATTTATCCTTACTGTGTCTTGTTTATGTTCTTGGACTCTCATTTGCAGCCAGACTTTCATGGAAGATGTACCGAGAGGATTTTAAAGTATGAACTCATAGCACGTTGCATAAACAGAGTTATATCCAGTGTCTTCTTGGTCAAGCCAGTGAATGACTCCTAGCAATGAGTCTGCACAAATTTGACTGCTTTTCCTTTATTTTTCTCTTGCAGGATGGGACTGCAGCGCATTTGACAGTCATTAATATTCCAGCTACGACGACTAAGTAAGTAACCAAAGATAAAAACACACATCCTACAGGTGGCCAAAGCTGCTCTGCAGGACTCCAATATGCACATACTCTCTTTGAACCTGTACAGCCCAATTTCCATCCCCACCCTCTTGCCCCCTACTCCCTTCTCCCAGTTTTCCATTTGCAGTTGGTTCCAAGGACAGCTTTTACCTCCCATTGCTTCCTTTGCGCTCAGTCACTGTTGGGCTGGTGCAGCTGCCGGTGTGACTCTCCAGGTGATTTAGAGGCACCAGTTGAGCACGTCCAGGGGTTTGAGAAGGTGTGTCCAGCTGTAGTGGGGCATTCCACAGGGAGCCCAGCCTTGCTGACTGGAGCTCTGTGCACCCAGAGCATTAAATGGCCCTGGGATCAAGGTTGCTCCAAACCCCATCCAGCCTGGCCTTGGTCACTGCCAGGGATCCAGGGGCAGCCACAGCTTCTCTGGACAACCTGTGTCAGGGCCTCAACATCCTCATAGGGAAGAGGTTCTCCCTAATATTCCATCTAACCTTGCCCTCTGGCAGTGGGAAGCCATCCCCCTTCTCCAAAGTCCTTCTCCAGCTCTCTTGGAACCCCTTCAGACACTGGAAGGGTCTCTGAAGTTCTCCCTGGAGCCTTCTCTTCTCCAGGCTGAACAATCCCCGTTCTCTCAGCTTTTGTGCCGGTGCGTTTGAGTTTTGGGTGAACTTTAAATGTGCTCCACTTCTCTCCCCTCCAGCCTTGCTGTGGGTTATGTGTTCTACCCTGATGGAAGAAAGGCTGGCATCGAGAGGTCCAACGTCTCGCTGGCTGAGATGGCCGAGGATGGTGTTATCAAGGACGAGTACGGGGTCAGCTTTACTGCTGGTGAGCTGATCGTGGCCCAGCTGCCCTCATCGTGTTGGGATGCAGTTAATTTGGTGAAGGCTATTCAGTGCAATTCCTACTGGTCCTGCTAGGGGCACAGTCAAAAGCTGAACGCGTCATCTTACGCCTTAAAAATTTACTTCAAACCGTGGAGTGGTTTGGGTTGGAAGGGACCTTTAAGATGGTGCAGTTCCACCCCCTGCCATGGGTTAAAATGAAGTTATAGGTGTGCTGTGTCGCAGGTAAAACTGTGTGTCCACTTCAGGGTCAGCATTCCAGGCATCTCTGGAGAGGAGGAGTTACACCCTCTCTTTGTGCTGACTCTTGCTCGTGCCAGTCCACATAAATGACTTGATTTTCACTTTCAGGTGTCAAAACATACATTATGAGACAGATTCAGCAGCAGATACGGTTGATCCAAGGTTTTACTTAATTTCCATAACAGACAGGAGAACTATTACTCTTCTAAGAAATAGAATACACAAATATAATAAATATTGGGATTTTCGAGGTAAAACACTGCTGAAGGTTGGATCCATTCTTCCCTTTTTGCTCTCATCCAAGGTGGCAAGGACTTTGCTGTTTCTGCAGTGCTGGACAAGCAGATCTGCCCCGTGGTGTACAATGGCCTGGTGGGGAGCGGAGTTTTCCATGAGTGCATCGCAGATTTCCAGCTGAACGGGACAACACGAGGCTGGGGCGTGGTGGAATTTTATTACAGGTAAAATAATGACAGGCAAGAAGAGGCCAAGAACTCCCATCCTCCTGTATTGCCCCATGTGGCTACAGCTCTATAGGTATTTGAAGCAGAAATGCACAGATTCTTTACCTGATGTGAAGAAACGGTGCTCATTTAGTGCTTAACATGTTTATTAAGTTGACAAATGGTCTATATGTTGTTTGCAAAGGAATGATTGTGCCAGCACTTCATACGTGCAGCCAACCATGGGCACTCAGTTGTCTGTTATAAAGGCTTCTGTGGGGTTTTATGTAGGTCTCCATATAGGATTGTGAGTTGGATGCTCCATTCTGGAGACTGCCTTGTTGGAGGCTGTCACAATCTTTTACTGGAGTCTTTTTCCCTATGGAGTCTTTTCTCTCATGAATTAAAAAAAAAAAAAAAAGGAAATTTTGTTGTTTACATTTATTTTGCTTTTTAAAACAAACATGAGTCCTTGGCTGTCGGAGGAAATGCCACACATGACTTTCAGGAGAGATGGAGAGCTCAGCTGCTCCTGCAAAGCAGAAACATTTAACTGAAATATTTAACACAAAACTGAAGTGCCAGACACGCCCTGGCTGAACTGGGACGTGAAGGTGCTGCCAGGGCCCTGCTCCCCTCCCTTTGCTGGCTGCCCAAACCTGCGTGGCGCAGGCAATGACCCAGCACGCAAAGCCTCTGATAAAACCCAAATAAAACCCAAACAGGGCACATTCCGCAGGTCCAGACAGCCCTGACTGTTCCTGGAGCCGCCCCAGGAAGGCTTCATTTGGTGATGCTGGCCAAGTTCCCATCTCCTGTCTCCATCCAGATCCAAACCGTGTTAGAAATGAAAGGGTGGGTGTCTGGTTCTTCCTCTTTGCCGCGAGACGCCGACTCAACGTCGCTGCTCTTCTTGCAGGGACGAGGCTGCCCGGCTGGTTCCCGGTTTGCAGCTTGGCCCCAAACCCCAAGGACCAGACCTTGCCACCGATGCTTCTCCCCCGTGAGCCTCTGCACGCTCGTCCCAGCAACGCCAGCAAGCAGCAGCTTTCCAAAGAAATATTATTATTATTATTATTATTGTTATTCCCTGCAAGACGCGCTGCTTTGAGCGTGGAACTCGTCGCCGGACGCCGCGGAGGTCGGGGGTATAAAAGGATTTGGAGAGAAATGAGGTTTATTTTGATTAGCGTGGCTCTTGGAGGTTGCTCAGCGTGGTGGTCTGGGGGCAGTTTAAAGGAGGGCTCTGAGAGCTGATGGCTGGAGGAATCACTGGAAGGGATCACTCCACGCTCCATCCCTCGGGATTGTTGCCAAACTGCAGCTGCTCCCCCCCGTGAAGCCCTGTGGATCTCTGACCCAACTTAGCACCTCTTCTCTTCTTTCGGATTTGTTTTTGGAATAAAAGCTGTGTCTTTCTGAATTCTCTGGTTGTTGCAACGTGGGAAAAAGCTGTTGCAGGAAACTACACTGATTGATAATCTTGTCTAAGAGATGGAGTGGGGGAAGCAGGAGAAAGCACGTCTGACAGAGGGGTCCTCTAGGAATAGCATTTATGGTCAGTGAAATAAGTGGTCCAGACACGGTTTCCCCCTGTCTGAAGGAAAGCCAGGGCCTGGGAGTCCAATTCAGGCTGCTCTGAATTTCTCATCATTCACTTGCAGATGCTTTATTAATCCAGCACCCACATTTAGTCACTGAGAGCTGCTGGCCCAAGGCAGCCCACAGTGGATTCCCTGCCTGGATGCATCTTGCCATTAAGCTCTGAAAATTAAACATACTTAAAACATTAATTAAGGAAAGATGCTGTACAGTTATAATGCCATCTAAGTTATAATGCCGCTCCATTTAAGGAAATAGTGAAATCTGGGTGCATGTATTATATCTGTATTTTTATAAGCTCTGCTTGTTAACACTGGAGGAGACTTTAACAGAATTGAAAGAATAAATTTTTCCTTTCTGATAGTTCTTACACTTATGGCTCCAACAGCTTTTTATGCCGAATAGGTGCATGAATATAAAATCCTTCCACCTGCATATCCCGAGGCAGGGACTGCATGTTCCAGTTTGGGATGCAGAGCTGGATGAGACTGGGATGATGCAAACAACGGGCTGATGTGATGGAAGAGCCTGATTTTATCAGTGCCTCCAGCAGCTGTGCTGTGGGTGGAGACATTCCCACTCCCTGATTTCTAACCTGGTCCCCTGTTCTGGGGGCTGGACCCCACCACTTGTGCCCCTCCTTCCACCCCAAACCACCTTGGCAAACGTGCCAGCCTGACTCACGGGTGCATTGCTTTGGTTCAGAGCTTTGGGTCTAGGCTGGCCCTCTGTAAACACTTCTCCAGTTACGGTGGGATTAAGGACCACATTCTTGGGAGCCTTGCACATACTCCAAGATGTCTTAAATCTGTCTGTGCGCTCGTGGTCTCCGTGTGCCGAACCAGAGAGCTCCTTAATTACTGGAGACAACGGTACTTTGACAGGGGGGAAGGCCTTATGCCTCTTTTTACACATAAGAAATCAGTCAAATAGGTAATTTTAGAAAGGTTAGAAAAATAACAACGTTATACATCCCAGTTCGGTCCTGCTAAGTATGGTTTGCTATGTAAGGCTTGTTTTGCTATGATCTCAGGAACATCTGTTCCTTTTTTTTCTGTGGAGTTCTTGTCATCTACTTCCCTTTCTTTTATTTCTCGCAGGCTAAAACATTACCATTTAGAAGGAGCAATACAGGCACATCATCAAGCAAAGTTTTTGGAGGTGCCCGAGGATGTAGATGATGGGAAAAGTTGTTAATTATTGCTCTGGAATGATAGTTTGAGAAACGAGAAACTGCTGTAAAAAAAACTCCCTGTCCAGGCCAAAAAGTGGAAAAACCATCCCAGCAAGGTAGGGATTGGCCTGGGTGTTTCTAACTTGCAGAACTGGGCTATGAACTAGGGATGCTGTAGGAAAAAAGGCAGGTTTTCCCCCAAAATTGCAGGCTCTGAAGTTCACGTTCCTGCGGTGCAGGAGGCAGAGGAAGATGATGTCAACTTCATCGCCCTCCTTTTGTCCTCTTTCCTTGTTTCTCTTGGTACCAGTGGATGGAGAACTGGAATACTCCTGAGTTCAGCCTGGAAAAGTTCAAGCAGGGTACAGAAAATGATGAATAAAGTTTTGAGCTGGCAGGTTTATTTACCAGGTGATGAACTACTGGTTCGGTGTTTCAGCTCGAAGGACTGGAAAAATTGATTGTAGGGGGTTTTCTCCCTGGATTTCAAATTATTTTATAGAGCACCTGTGTCCAGGACTCATGGAATAACTTATTCAATTTAAAATAAATCTACCAAGCCCCACGCTTTGACCATATGAAGTGGTCCTTCTCTTGTGGCTCCTTTCTCGGTGGAAAAATCCATCTCGGGAAGTGCTTCTGCAGCCCAAAAGCATTAATTCTGAGCAAAAAAAATAATAAAAAAAAATAAAAATAAAAATTAAAAGCAATAAACGGAGAAAAGTCCGGGCCAGAAGTGAAATGTAGCGTGTGATCTGCTCTCCTCCTGCACGAGGGGAGGCAGCTGGAGCCTCCTTGGGATGAGCTCCTTCCCGGCATCCACACACCAGGGAGGAACCGAACCCCTGCAATTCCTGCAGCGCCCGACACGGCGAAATCCTCGCCCCAAAGGCTCGCGGGTCCCCTCGGAGCTCACGTGCACGTGGAATTTCAAGATCCAGGGCCTGGGAAAGAGGTCATTGAAAGGCTGTCAGCCCCAGCTGAGCATTCCCCATCAATCTGCCCTTGGCTACCCATGTCCAGAACGGTAAATATTTTACTACGCTTATTTATTCCCCTTCCTTTTTTTTGCAATTTTTCATGTGTCCGTAGTACAGATATAAAGGCCCTTTTCAGGGACATTGTATATCACCAGCAGAAAGAAAGGAAGGGGAAAAAAAAGGCTTTTTTCTATTGGATTTATTTGTAGCTTTACATTGGTGAAGGGAAGTGTAGCCCAGGGAGCCCTGCAATTTATCAAAAAAATGCACTGCATGGCCAAATTATCTCTGCAAAGCAACTAATTATTTCAAAAGTAGACTTTTCCCTCCATAAGAACGTGCTCAGCAGTCAAATAACTCCAAGACATTCCAGACAAAGTGACTGATAACCAAGCACTCCCTTCTCTCATTTACTGGAACCTCAACTCCCTCACGTCCTCTCTTGTTTACCATAAAAATTCACATCTTTCTCCCAAATTACTCTTCCCTGAACTGGGTCTTTTTTATTGTTGCTCTCCCAAGACTCCAGGCTCAGGTGTCTGAAGTGGGGCCTCCAAAGGGATCTCTTCTGCAGGGCTTTTTGGTCCCCCCTCTTTTGAGGTACTTGTTAAAGCTGTAATTAGTTACAACATTGATTTTTTGCTTTTGTTCAGCATTAAAAAAAAAAAAAAATCTTTCATAAAACCACAGTGCAAGTGGAGTTCATTCTAATCTGGCCATAAACTTTTACGAGGGGGTGTAAATCAGAGGGAGGAGTGGCAGCTAATGCTCTGGAACAGTTGAGCCCTGTTCAAGCTCTCTCCGTAGAGTTAAATCCCTCCAGGAGCAATTAGCCTAACGAGCTGCTTGGTCCACTTATAAATAACATCACTGATGGAGACATCTGGAGGTGTCTGCTCTGGGCACAAGAGATTTTCCAAATATGCTGAGTGGTCAATGACCTGGGTTTTTTTCCCCTTTCATCCCTGGGATGGGGGTGGAGATGCAGATCTGACATGTCCCAGCAGCTCTGCTCATGTGTTTGTCGTGTTTTCCAGGAAGGATGGAGAAGGGAAAGCAGGGATGCCACGATCAGCTGGAGTGTCATGTCATCTCACAGTTCTTGATGGCTGTGCTTGGGATGACGTGTCTTCAGGGCTGACCCCAAATGCATTGGTCAAAGTAGCCTTAAAATGGCCCTGGGCACAATAAACCTGGGAATGGTTCACGGCTGAGGTCCGTCTCACAACCCCTGGGAGGCTGGAGAGGCTGCTGTAGGTATTAGAAATGGATTTGCCGAAGGAGATCCATCAGATGATGGATCCCAATTTTTTTTCCTTCTGCAAAACAGCCCAAATTATGCCCACTTGATTCCTTTTGATTAACCTTTTTTAACCTTTAAACCTCCCCTTTGGATGAAGCCCAGGAAATTCCACTGTTTGTTGCTTTTGCTGCCAGCCCAGCATGTCCTTCGAGTAAGGGCTGGATAATTGGCTGATAAAGAACGAAAAAAAGGAATTACAGAGTTTAGGAATATTTAATAATGTTTTGCAGAGACGAGGAGTGGGAAAGGCTCCGAGGTTACACAATGTGCTGTGCTGCTGGTTGTCTTTACTAAAGCATCCAGATCTCAGTGTTTCCTTTCCCGCTCTTGTTCCTGCTGTTATTCTAAGGCCCGCAGGTTTCTACCACATGTTTATAAGCTGATAAACCCATAATGCCAGGAATGTTTTCCTTCCTCTATTAGATTAACAAAATAAGTGACTTTTCAGATATAGCTTGGCTTACCAAACTCTCCACACCGAAGGAGCAGTAATGAATAAATGTCATAATTCAGAGAGAGGTGAGAAAATAAAAGTCTCTTGGCCTAAATGCTGATGGGAGATCATAGAATCATAGAATGGATTGAGTTGGAAAAGACCTCCGAGATCATCAAGTCCAACCCTTGGTCCAACTCCAGTCAGTTTCCCAGATCATGGCACTCAGTGCCACATCCAATCTCAGTTTAAAAACCTCCAGGGACAGTGAATCCACCCCCTCTCTGGGCAGGCCATTCCAATGCCTGACCACTCTCTCTGTAAAGAATTTTTTTCTAATATCCAACTCAAATTTCCCCTGGCAGAGCTGAAGCCTGTGCCCCCTTGTCCTATTGCTGACTGCCTGGGAGAATGAGTCTGTGCATGTCTGCGTGACGAGAGACGTTCTGCTGTCCCGGGGGAGCCCCAGTATGGCACCAGTGCTTTGCTGGGCTGGCAAACCTCGGCAGGGACAGCAGGGCTGACATCACATTCAGCCCAAACGCTCAAGGATGAATCCCACCAGACATTACTGAGCCCTCCGTTGAGCAGTTTGTAATTGCACACGGCAGGGCAGCTTTCTGGTAACTGGAGTTATTCTTCTTGTAACCAGGAGGGAGCATTTGAACTGATCTCTGCAGAGGTTTTCCCAAAGCCATAAATAGGCTGCTCTTGATGCGCGCTTGGAGAAACTGTGCATCGGGTGAGGTTTTGAGAACAAACACCAATGCAGGTTTGACTCCTGGTAAGGCAGAGCGGCCGCACGAGACACTTCTCGTAACCGAGAGGGAATATTTGAATTGATCTCTGTGGAGGTTTTCCCAAAGCCATCAATACGCAACTCTTGTTGCGATGCGTGCTCAGAGAAACTGTGCATTGGGTGAGGCTTTGGGAGCAAACCCTGATGTGAGGTTTGACTCCTGGTAAGGCAGAGTGGCCACATGAGATATTTCTTGTAATGAAGAGGGAGCATTTGAACTGATCTCTGCAGAGGTTTTCCCAAAGCCATAAATATGCAACTCTCAATGTGCTTTGTGCTTGGAGTAACCGGGCGTCGGGTGAGGCTGTGAGAACAAACACCAACACGGGGTTTGACTCCTGGTAAGGCAGAGCAGCCACGAGACACTCCTTGTAAGTAAGAGGGAACATTTGAACTCATCTCTGCAGAGGTTTTCCCAAAGCCATAAATATGCAACTCTTGTTGCGCTGCGCGCTCAGAGAAACTGTGCATCGGGTGAGGCTTTGGAAACAAACCCTGACATGAGGTTTGCCTCCTGGTAAGGCAGAGCGGCCACACGAGATGTTTCTTGTAATGAAGAGGGAGCATTTGAACTGATCTCTGCAGAGGTTTTCCCAAAGCCATAAATATGCAACTCTCGTTGCGCTCTGCTCTTGGAGAAACCGGGCGTTAGGTGAGGCTTTGGGAACAAACACTGACTTGGGGTTTGACTCCTGGTAAGGCAGAGCAGCCACGAGACACTTATTGTAAGTAAGAGGGAACATTTGAACTCATCTCTGCAGAGGTTTTCCCAAAACCATAAATATGCAACTCTTGTTGCGCTCTGTGCTCGGAGAAACCGGACGTTGGGCAAGCCTTTCACAACAAACACCGACGCGGGGAAGTTCTGGGCGTGGGGAAGAGCCCTGAGCTGTCAGAGCCAATTGCACCGCACTCCCCAAAATACAGAAAGCATTTCATCAAGGGAGATCAAAGTGCCTTTCATGGGAAGGAAGAGCTATGGGATGCCTTTTACCCCCAGGAAAACTCCGGGCAAGGAGCTGTCTGGCCGATTCCACGGTGGTGTTCTTTGAATGTTAACCCCAGAGCTGACGTTGGTGTCACAGACTCCTGTGAGCTCTGCCCAGACCTACAGCAGCCTCTGTGCTTTTTTGGGGGGGTGTACATGGAGCAGGCAAAATGAAAAAGGGGGGAAAATCTGTTAAAAAAACCAAACCCAAACATGGTTAAACCTGTAAATTAAACCTTTTAGCACCCGCTGTAGATACCTCATGTAAACGCTGTGCAAAATACCCCAGCAAAACAGTTAAAACTGTGCTTGGAAAGAGTGATGAAATATTTTTGAAGAAATTGTTTTGCACGTTGGAAATCGTGTTGAATTATGAAGAATGCTCAGTTTTAGTGCACATTATGAATATGCCATGGTTTTTACCTCAAATCACTGCTAGACTCTGGGTTTCATGGTGAGGACTGTTCACCTCTAGCAACACCGTTGGCATTGGCTGGGTGTTTAGTGGAGCACCTTGTTCCCAAATAATTTGATATTCTAGGAATGATAGAAAAGCACCGAAATGGGTGATGATTAGCTCAGTTATCCCTCACCTTAATGGACTGTGGATAAATTGTTCCTTGAACATTATTTCCATGTTTTTACATTTGTCTTGGAGAGTAAGGAACACAGTGGCAAAGCACAGAAAAGAATCACAGGATGGTTGGAGTTGGAAGGGACCTTAAAGACCACCTTGTTCCAACCCCCTGCCAGGGGTGGGGCATCTTCCGCCAGAAATCCAGCTCTGCACACAAGCAGGAAGGGAGTGATGCTGACAAGAAGACTCAGGATCTGCATTCAGATGGACCAGCCAGTCCTTATCTAACCAGAATACTGAATGTTCTACCGTGGGAAACGGTTATGGAGTTTGGGTTCAGCTGTATCCTGACTTTGTCCAGTACCAAGCCCTTCAAAGGCTCATGTGACGTTGGGACATTCTGGGGGACAGAGGAGCTCTGCTGGTTCCTGAGGCTCTTCTGTCTCTGCTATAAACTGGGTCATGAAGACCCATTTCTAACCATCTCTTTCTCAGGCTTTCTCAGCTGCATTGGTGAGCTGTGATTCTTGCAGCCTGTTTTACATGGACTGGACCAAATATCAAATCACTACATGGAGATTCTTTACTGAGTTAATTTTATTGAAATCCTCCCTCCCTCACACCAGATATCTGATTTAAATGCTGTTTGTTAGCATTATTTACAATATTTCATAGAAAAGAGATAATTGATGGCAGTTTTTAAGTTCTCACTGGCTGAGGAATGAGGACCCTGGATGGCTTTGTGCAGGAGCAGGAAAGCACCTGGATGAGTTTGGTGCCTTCCACATGAGCCAGAGCACAGTCAGCCAGGTGGGAAGGTCCTCTGCATCCCTGCATGGATGTAATTCCAGAGGAAACCATCGCCCTGTCCATCTCTTTGCTCCCTCCAGAATGCTTCTTTCTCCTTTCATGAGTCGGGGATGCTTTTGCTGACCCTCCCCTTTCGGTCTGCTGGGACCTGCACTTCCAATTTGTCTTCTCCAATGACTCCGGAGGGTGTTTCCGGGAGGACTTTGTGTCTTGAATTTGTTTCCCCTGTCTGATTCGCAGCCCCCGGGTTTGTTTGATCTCCCAGGGCCGGCATTTCCAGCAGCTCCCCGGGGCTCCATGAAAGGGGAGCAAGGAAGAAGAGTTCACATGTGCTACACAGAGATCTCCATATTTTAAAGGGTATCCTGTATCCCCCCTGGAACACTTTTGATGGTCCACAAATCAGAAGGAAAAATGAAAAAATAAAAAATAATAAAAAAAAAGGTTGGTAAACCACACTTAAGGCATTCATTGTTGGGAGGCCAGATCCCTGGGACTGCTGGATCCTGGGAGGCTCCACAGGGCCGTGATCCAAGGGAGTGTGTTCTGAGGAGCCCACTGAGCCCGGGCTGGGGGGGTCCCACTCTCAGGCACACACTGCTTGTCTTCCAGGGATGCCTTCCTATTTTGGGTAAGGGAAGCAGGAAGATTTCCAAGGAATGATTAGCCATGGAGATTCATGCCCTGCCATCGGGATATGGGGAAGTGTCTGCGTGTTAGGAGAGGTAAAGACTTATTTTAGCCCTCTTTAAAGCTCCCAGAGCAGAATCCTGCTCTCCTTGTGACATCCTTGGAGGAGGCTCAACAGCCACCGAGGCTGATGGAGCCAAAAGCGATGGCTGGGATTATCCAGAGGGGTAAAACCAGCATTAATCCAGCACATTCCTCCTCCTGCCTTCCCTTCAGGGCCTCCAGTCATTCCCTCTGTGATTCCCAGTCACCGTGACTGTCACAGGGCAATGAAGAGCTCCAAAACTCAAGTCTGCTGCCTTTAACTGGGCGGTTTAAATGTGCCTTCTGCTTTAGACTCCAGTCACAGGGCGGGAAGAGGGATCCCCAGGTGTGGCAGTGAACAAACAATATCAGAAATGGAAAAAGTCTTGTGAGAAATGGGCTGGTGAAGAAGGAAGAAAAGCCAACCTAAATACCTTAAAAACTGAAACTGTTACTATTGTTTAAAATGGAATTTCTGTGGGGTTTTTTTCCTGATTCACTGTGTCTTCTTCCCAAAATCCCTAGAGAAAGCCCTTGTCTCCCCAGCTAGGTCTAAAAGAATGTGTCCTTGAAGTGTGTTTAAGTTTTCCTATTGGCCCTCAGTTAACCCTTTCCTATTAGTTGTTATTGCTTGTTTTCTATTGGATCTTTTACGATCCATCGAGAAGGTATAAATACCTCTGCCCATGGAATAAACTCTCTCTCTGCCCCCTCTCGGGTGGTCTCTGCATGTCTCTCTGTGGGGCACCCCGAGGGTCCCTTGGTGGGGACCACAGTGGGAAGGCAACTCCCTGCAATGTAAAGGAGGGACAACCTCCCCTTATCGGGACATGAACCCCCATAAATCAACTGTGGCACCCCGGGGCTGAGAATGCCCCAGCTCTTCAGCAAGGAGATGTATTTTGTGGGAATGATCCGTGGAGACTGGATATCTGATCTCACCTGGACTCAGAAGAGCAGTTACTGAGACCAAAGGAACACCATCCCACAAGAACTAAATGATGGGACAGGCCAACCATTGACAACTTCTTGCTTAGACCAAAAAAACCACCCAAACATAATCGTGTGAAATTGTGTGAGTAAATTCTCCGAATCTTTCTCCAAATTATCGCCTCTAAACACTTTCAGACTAGTTTTGTTTCACAAACACTTCTCGGCAGTGGATTTACATACAAAGGTGTTTGTGCTGTGAACATTTGGTGAGTCTTCTGCTCCCTGGTCAGTAACTGACTAAAGCAGGAGTAGGTGTCAGTTATACCACCCAAATGTCATTCTGTTCAATTTCTGAATGTTCTGAGTAAAAATGTACTTTCTATAACTATTCTCCCATGGTTTATCCCTCTCACCAACCCCCAGACAGGAGGGGGGGTGCCAGGTGGGGATCGGTCTCTTCTCGCAGGTGACAAGTGACAGGACAAGAGGAAACAGCCTCAAATTGCACCGGGGGAGGTTTGAGTTGGATATTGGGAAAATTTCTTCAGCCAAAGGGTTGCCAAGCGTTGGCACAGCTGCCCAGGGCAGTGCTGGAGTCCCCATCCCTGGAGGGGTTCAAAAGCCATGGAGATGTGGCTCCTGGGGACATGGTTTCACAAGGAAGAATTCCTGTTCCCAGTGGGATATGGAATCCCAGAACAATGGAATCAGTAAGGTGGCTCTTTACCATTGGGTAATGTGTGTTTTCTGTGCCCAGGGAGGGCACGAGAGCCACCCCTTGCTGGCGCAAATGTCCTCTTTTGTCCCTTTGGAGAGGTTTGCCCACCCTTCCTGCAGATGCTCCTCCTCCTCCTCCTTGTCCTGTCCTCCTCCTCTTTACCCGTCTTCTCACTTTGCCTTGTTCTTAAATGGCTGGTTTTGTTGTGACCTTTGTGTTCGGGAGTGGTTCAGGGCAGTGAAAATCACCCCAACTCACATCCCTTCCATTGCTCCTCCCCAAAATGGGTTTGGTTTTCCTCAACATTTTAACTTGTCAGACAATGTAGATACAACAGAGGGAAGAATTAAACCAGCAACATTAAATGTCATTCCTATATATTTATTGTTGCCTGTAAATTATTTGGATTGTGGTTTTTTGGTTTGGTTTTTTTTTTCCTCCTCTGAAAAACTTTTCAAGATTCATCAATTTTATGAACTCTTTTCCACCTCCTTTTTTTTTTGTTTGTTTGGTTGGTTTTTTGTTTTGTTTTGTTTTGTTTTGTTTTGTTTTGTTTGGTGGGGGGGGGGTGATTTTTTTTGTCCCAAAGCAGAACATTTCCATCAGCCAGAGAGAAATCTGGCCTTTCCCGAGCATTTCTGGGGCTGGCAGGGGGTGTTCAGTGGTTGAAAACCACCACTGTTAAACAACAAATAAATCAGGGACTGAGTTTTTATTTACCAATGNCCCCCCGAGCCGGTGATGGGACATGACCATCCAAACACCGGTCTCATTCCAGAGCAGGAGCACAGGAATACGGAAACACCCTGGGATTGTCAGGGCTCTGGAGACCCCTCGTGGACAAACACATCTGGTTCCTTCACGTTGCGTGTTTGTTTTAGAGACAGGTTGTATTTATTTACAATTATTATAATTTTTAATAATTNTATTAGATGCTGCCAGAGTTTCTGAACATCTTTCAGATGTTATTAGTTTATCTGTTCTCAAAGATACTCATGAAATGAAACTCCATTCCATTTCACTGTAAATTCTGTTTCCATAATTCTATAGATTACATCTCCATATAAATGGAAAATAAAAAGATAAGACCAATGTAAAAAAAACGCCAACCCTTTAAGCTTACAGTTGGGTTACCTTACTGTAGGCTTATGGTTTTCTTCTGAATCACATAAACTCTCCTCACCAAATTCTTCTTGTTACTCCTCTACAGAAAAGTAGGTTTTGTTTGGTTTTTTGTTTTGTTTTGTTTTGTTTTGTTTTTTTTGGTGGTGGGGGGGGTGATTTTTTTTGTCCCAAAGCAGAACATTTCCATCAGCCAGAGAGAAATCTGACCTTTCCCGAGCATTTCTGGGGCTGGCAGGGGGTGTTCAGTGGTTGAAAACCACCACTGTTAAACAACAAATAAATCAGGGACTGAGTTTTTATTTACCAATGAAAAAAAATTCAATTTTTTTTTTCCCCCTGAGAAATGTGTTAACCTGGTTGGGCCAGGGAGGTGAGTCCTATGAGGTGAGTGTTACACCGAAATCCCCGTGTCTGTGCAGGGATAAAAAGAGCTTTTTTCTACAGAGATTAGTTGATTTTTTTCCACGATCCGTCTCATTTTCCACTTCCATCCTTTCCTCACGTTGGTGAATTATTGGTGACCCTGATGTTTTCACTTTACAAAAAGCATAAGGAGAAATGGCTGTTTTCTCCCCTGCCCTGGCTTTGCATGAAAGTGCCATAAAATTAAAAGCACCCAAAGAGTTTTATATCAAGGAGATATAATTAAAGACTCCTCAGTGCTTATCTCCGGCCCCACAGTGTGCAAGGCAAAAGCAAGGTAATTTTTCTTTTTAATATTGCAATAATTCTGAGCTATTTGAAGAGAAAACCCACGGACAATTCTGGACACAAAGCTACACTTCAAAACTAAATTAAAATCTTGGCAAGAAGCCCTTGATTTCACAGCGAAATTTCAATGTGCTGAATACCAAACGATATCGCAGCTGAAAATACTCTGATTTTAGGAGGGGAATAAAACCATTTTCAATTCTTTTCTACCCTTTTTCTGCGAGAGCAAGAACCAGCAATATTTTTTTCTCATGGCTTTGGTTGTAGGTGCAAAGATGGAATGGGGGAACTGGGAAGAGGGAGATAAAGCTGTTTGGGTTCAGACTGAGCTCTCCTTCTCCCAAGCTGTGCTGGGAATACTTTATATGCTGTGCCCTAAGCAGATTTGAAATGGATTTTTAAGCAGATTTTAGAGGAAAATTCACCTCTACTCAGCTCCTGTACCTGCCTAATTTGGACACCGCTTTTTGATTGATTCTTACCGTTCTGCTCTCTGTAAACCATCATATTTTCACAATCAAGGTATTTTTCAGACACCACGGAGAGCCCGGAGCAATGTGGTAACAGCGTTTTCTGATTTTTATTTTATTTCCCTGTTTTTTGTCCCTAAAATCCTGGATATCAGCCGTGTCCAGGCCAAACACGGACCTGGCATCCCAAACTCTTGCCTCGTTTGGCTCGCCCTCGTTACCTGAAGCTTTCTCATTTCGGTGGGACAAGCCACCGTGAATTTCGAGGTCTCTCTTATCGCCCAATTGGTGCTTGAATTCAAACGCACGAGTGCCTGTCTCTGCCTTCGCAGTTACTCTGCCCCACACCGAACACACTCTGGGTGGGTCCCAGAGCCCACGAATCAACGTTATCGCCGCCCCCCAAGTATCTTATTTGCTTTGTGATAGGAACGTGGAGCGGATTTGGAAATTCTGTTTGCTTGGTGCTCCCTTTCATGTGCCAGGCAAAGCCAGAGTGAGCTCAGCGGGCCATTTTCCTGTTGTTGAGCCCTGAACGTTAATCTGAAGGAAACAAACCCCGGCTCCTCTTATTTTGGCGCAGATAAGATTTGTGAGGTTATTAATCACGGGTTGGAATGGCTGCTCTGGGAATGGGGAGCCACCGACGGTTTTATATAAAACTTGTCAGCGTTTATTGCGGAGACGGACCGTCCGTCCAGTGGGAGCCTTAGAAAGCCTTGACGTGTCTGGTGGATGATAAAGGGCCGTTTCACTGCACAAACAGCCGTGACATCGCGGTGAACTTCCAGCTTCTTTCATCTGCCCCTCAATGAATCCGTTCCTTTCTGGCTGTTGCCCCGAGCTTGGGTTTTGGATGGGGGAGCCCATTCTCCTCCCGTGCATCACTGAAGCTATTTTACTTTTTTCCATTTAATGGAACAAATCGGTCTCATTGGGTTGATTTTCCTCCAGGAGCTTTAAGGCTGGATTCAGAGGATGAGCTCCTGGGCAGGTGTAAGTCAACAGCAAGTTGGCTTCCCTCAGACAAGGGTTTAACCTTGGGGAATTTGTACTCTGGAAAACATGGAAGTGCGTCCTTCTCCATTGAAACAGATCCTGGTGGTGCTGGACACATTGAAAGAAGACAATTTTCAGATTTCTTCATTTTCTTTCTCAGCCCCACTCCTCAGACATTAAACCTGTTTCATGAGTGACTGATAAGCAGGGCTACACAACCCACCAACAATGAATGCCCCAGATAACTGAAAAAGGAGATTAATTTGTTTTTACTGCAGCTGCCATGGGGGCTGTGAGTGCCCAACAGCCTTTAGCTGGAAGAGCTTCCAATTTGAGGTGCAACAAAATAAGTTTAAACCCCCATTAATATCCCACTGAAATCTTCCAGTGACCACTTGGTGCTGAAATAAACTGCCAACATTGCTTGGAAATAACGGGATATATATAAACACATGTAACTTTATATAAAATAAACGCAGATATGGCTGCAGCTGTGCTTTGCAGAAGCTCCTGATGGGCAGGGCCCCCTGGCACAGATGCCACCATGGGACACCCTGTTGGCTGCCAAGGACTGCGTTGGAGGAGCTGCTGATAAGATCACAGCTTGTCATAAACCCCTCGAGTCCCTTCCAAGGGACAAAAGATGGGAAGCGAAGCGTTTCAAGTGCAGCCAGGTTGCTGTCCTAGGCTGGGGAGAAGAAAGGGAAAGGCAATGCAATTGGTATGTGGAGAAGTGGTCTCTGAACCGTGGGAATTGTGTTTGGCTGGGAAATTAAGCAATGGAGACTAATAAATGTGGATTTTTGTAACTGGTGGTGCTGCAGCCTGGAAGTGGCATCCCCTGGGGCTGTGGGTACCAGAGGGCAAAGATGTGGCAGGAGTGGAGTGGAGAAACTGAATGGCAGAGCTTGCTCTTGTGGCTTCCTGAGATTCCTCACTCCAGGGGGAGAAAGGGCAGGAATGCTGCGGGACAGTTGATGGATTTTCCCTCGTGTGCACAAAGAGGTTGTTGTTGGAGCAGAGCAAAGGTGTCACAGCTGTTCTGTGCAAATCACAAAGGAAAAGGAAACATAGATGTTTTTTAAAATCCTGTCTGAAAAGCAGTCTCTGAGCGCTGACCATTCTTCCCTTACATGTGTATTTATTAAACACTGTTTAAATTGCTGCTTGGAGCTCTTGTGCTCCACTTCCACCCTTAAGAGGTTTTGTGTCACTTCTAAATAGAAACTTCTTCAGGAATCATCCTGCATCATCCTTCAGAGCAAAGGACAGTCATCATTTTCCATTTTTTTCTGGATTAAACAAACTTTTCCCTTGCTCTCTGAGCCTGGTGAGTCTCTAGTCCCTGTGCCCTGCAATGGCAGAACCCTCTCTAATGTTGATTATGGTCTGGCAGAAAACATCCTCAGTCTTTCAAAACCTCAAAAAGCAGTAAAACCAATATAGGGAGAAGGAAGAAGATGTTAGTGGGGTCTCCCCAGGGTATTCCCCTGTTTTCCAAGATGAGGATGCTGTCCTTAAATTATTCCTCTTGCTGTTATTTGGACTTTTCCAGAAGCTGCCTGCTCGCGAAGCCCCTGGTGGTCACGAGCATCTGAAATGTCTGTATGTGTGGATAACATTTCTTGGCAATAGGAGTGATTTGCATGAATAAAAGCATCTACAAATGGGATTTATCAAAATCCACACAGGGTATGTCGAGGGAAAAGCATCTGTGTGGAAAGAGACATTCTGCTGAGGTTTCCTCTGTCAGTATTTTAGTCTTTTTGTAGGTATTTTCCCCTGACATGTGCATATAATTTTGAATTTCATGACTATTTTAATACAAAAGGTGACGTGATAACTGTCCAAAGCTGACGCCGTAAAAAGCTCCGCTCTTGGTGAGGAAAAGCTTCACTGTTTACACCATTCGAAATTCTCCCTTTAAAAATAAAATTTACAGCCTCCTGAAATGGCTCCCACAGACCTCCCAGGCTTTGACTCCTCACTGAGTTTTTGAGCAGCGCGTTGACTCCGGGACCGAAGGAGAACTGAGATGATTCCACCTTGAGGGCAGGTGTCAAAACCTCCGACACCGCCTGCCCGTTGTCTTCATGCCTGGGAGAAACTGATGTGCCAACTGCCCACTTTTACCACCAGGCTGTTTCCTTTCCACCCCTCTTAGGGGTTGTCCTCCACGCCATGAATCTTCTTGATCGTTTATCCCAGCGGTTCTTCACGTCGGGTTTATCTCCAAGAAGAAAACCAAAATTGCTCAAATCGTGGGGCGGTTTTCAGGGGTTCAGTGCAGAGGAAAAGCTGGTGAAGAGAGCTGGGATGGGCTGGAAATTCAGGCAACGCGTGGAAAACACCCCCAAGATCTTCTGAGACACGGATTTGGGAGGACATCTGTCAGCGACAGCTTGGTAAACCTCCATCCCTCAGTCTTTGCCTTGGCTAGGGAAGGTGCTATCGTTGGTTTTTCAGTCCTCTGGGTTGAATATTCTCTGTCCCACTGCAAAACCATAATGGAGACGGGAAAACTCGGTGTTTCTGGGGAGCAAACTCAGCCGTGGTGGAACTCGGTCCGTGTCCCAGATGGAGATCCCAGCCAGCACACCTGGAGCATCGTCTCTCCTTGCTTGGTTTTATGAAACCCATTTCTCCTCCGCACAAACCCTCCCCTCTCTCCACCTCCATTCCAGGCAGGACGGGGCTCAAGTCCCTGTGCCAAGACACGATGGTCCAGATGTGCCTCTCCCTTTTGGGATCCTCTTCCCCCTCCTGGGAACAGTTGGGGAACGTGATGCCAAAGACAACTCAGAACCTGGATTTTCACATATTCCCAAGGGTGTGGCACCAAGGAGTGCATTTAACCCGCACCCAGCGGGTGACTTATTTCTCTTCTTGGTGCTTCCAGAAGGCAAATGTTCAAGCGCACTGGAGTAATTTCCAGTTTGGCCACCTAAACAGGGGCAGAGACGTGGTGTGTTCAGCTCCAACCCATGGCTTGTGATGACGTTGTTCATGCAGGTAAATGGTCTTCAACATAGCCAAGTCACCTCGCTTGGAGAGGTCAGACCTTGACGAGGTTCTGAATCGCATCCTGATTTCTGGAAGGGTTGGAAAAACACTTTGCAGCCCCTGACAACCAGCAGCGAGGTGTGGAAGCATCTGCCAGAGCAGCAGAGGACACCCCCAGGCACTGATCCCTCTGCAGGAAAGGCTGGTCTGGGGGGGATTGGATCTGGGATTTGTTTTTCCAGGTGGCTGGGGAAGGGGCTGGCTCTGCACGATGTGATGAACGCAGCAATTTGCCCATCAGGTTCTGACAGGTCAAACTCCTCGGGGTGCTGCCCAGGAGGCCGTGAGAGGATTTAAACACCTAAACACCTACAATTATCTGCAGCCAACACGCTGGTCTGTCAATACTGATGCTGGAAAGGGAAAGTGTTGAGTGAAAACTGAGCGACAAGCGGCAAAAAAAAGAGGCCTGGAAGGGGAGGAGCAACACCCCACACCTTCTGTGCTCCTCAGGAGGGATTTGTTGGTGTGTGACCCATGAAACAGCGTCTGCAGCCTGTGTTTTGTGTTCTGGTGGGTTTGAAGACTTCTCTCTGGGAGCCTCGGGACAGCCGTGTGTGACACACACAAATAAAGAAATAAATACGGAATACAAAGAAAAAACCCCCAAAAAACCCAAAATACAAAGAAAAAAATAAAAATACAAAAATACAAAAGAAAAAAATAAATACAAAATACAAAAAATACATAAAGAAAATATGAAATATCAATAAATACCTAGATAAAACCAGCAAGATGGAGCACTTGTCACCTTCCACAAGAATTTTCCCAACTGCCTTACTCCTTGGTGACATCGTGTTTGGACCTTGGCTTAAAGAAGCCTGATGCCTTGTGAATGCCCCAAGGGGCACATTCTGTTCTCCAGGGTTACACTGGTATTTTTCCCTCTTTTTTTTTTTTTTTTTTTCTGTATAGGGAATTTTCCTCCCTCCCTATCATTTAATTATTTCGGTGTCTACTTCTCATGTACCAGGGGTAACCCAAACAATATTTCTGTAGCCCGTTTCCAGAATTTCAGATTAATTTTGAAGCCCAAAAATTTTCTAACCAGCATTTCGTCGCTCTTGCTTTTAATCTGATCGGGAGAGAGGAAAGGGAAGGTCGTCGGAAAGGTTTTTTCCTCTTGGTTTAGGGAACTTGGAGGAGTTCTGCTAAAAGCTGAGCTCTTTAATAATCTTTCCAGCTACACTCCATCAAATATCGTGGTTGAACAGGGGAACAGCCAGGCCTTTGAACTGCTTTTGTGGCTCCTCATCACTCACTTCTGCCCAGGATCTCGGCTAACAATGCTCCTGCAGGGGAAGGCAGGAGACTTCACGCGTGAGCGCGGCGGTTCCTGCCAGACCTCAGCTGATCTCCCCAAACCTGCAACTGATCCTGCATCGAACCACAACCGCCGCCGCCTTGACTTTCACTGATGCCTTAGCTGGGTGTAAACCCCCAGGAGCACCTTCGGCTTCCACCTCTGCGGAGGGCGTGATACAGATGGAACATCCCTACGCGTCGAAAGAGACCCCCTGAACCAAAAACTGCGGGTTTTATGTGAAAAAAACATGAGAATTATCCTCGGGGTAATTTATCTCTCCCCGTGGTGAAAGTGCTGCTGGGGTTTGGTTGCTTTGAAATCTGAATTAAGAGGGGAGCGGGAGGTCGAGATGGGGGGGAAGACACTGAGCCAAAGAGTGGGCTCTGTTGGGCTGGGAACAAAACCCCCAGTGGGTGGGCACTAAGAAGCAGCTCTTTTGGGACACGGGACACTCAGGGTGGTCACCAGACCTCCCATCTTCCCGTGCAGGAAGGTTGGGCAGAAACCCAACACGTCCCAGCACCTGCCTTCCACCTCCTCTGCCAGCTTGGCATCACAGTCCCAGGAGCCTCCCTGGCGGAAGGACACCTAAAATATACCAAATTTTTAACCTGTCTGGGAAATGTTGACTTTCCCTCAAGCATCCCGGGCGACAGTGGGTGGCAGGAGATGTCACATCCTCCCCTCCACAGGTGTGCAGCTCCCCAAAGGCTTTTTTGCCCCCTGCACAAGAGACCGCTGGCCCCACTCACGTTACTGCCTCAAGCTCCATCCTTGTCTCTGGTTGTCTCTGGTCCTTCCTTTGAGGTGTTTCATCTCTGGTCCTTCCTTTCAGGTGTTTCCTCTTGTCTTTAATACGTGATCAAGGGATTTCATGTGCACCTCACAGCGCAATGTGAATTTTGAGCCCTGCCCAAACCAACTCACCACCTTTGCATTCCCCAGGACACCTTCCCGCTTTCCACGGAGGAAAATCCAGACCTACACAATATCTTTGCCTTTTCATTTGGCATTTTGCATTGACACCTGGAGGTTTAATCCCTAGCACGAGTATCTTTTCTTCCAGGATGAGTTTACTCCTGCTTGAGCATCACTTGGAGTAGCAGTCGCTGGTTAGAGAGTGAATACAGTGATGAAGGGATGGAAAAATCGGCTTTCAAGGTAAAATCGGCACATTTTCAACAGAAAAAAAAAACAGCTTCCTGAGCGCACAGGGGCTGCTAAAATACGATGCCAGTAGATGGCACTATTTTATACTGTATGAGGACACAGGACAGTCAGGGAGCGAGCAGTGAAGCTCCGAAGATGCTGTAAAGAGAGATCTCCTGTCTCCTTCCCAAACGCTCCATCAAGACCAGTGCAGAAGAAGGGAGAGCTTTGCCCTGTGTGGTTTCCACTCTTCCTTTTCCTTGTCCCGAGCCTTTGGCAAAGGTTGAGGTTTAAGGACAATCTCTGTCATTCGTGGTTCGTGGGACGCTAAGGCAGAGATGCCTCCAGGTGCTTCTCAAACACCTAACCCTGCTCAGGAAATTCTCCCATGGCTTCAAACCACTGCAAATGGTCTCATTGTTCCCAGAAACTTGCCAAAAGGGGTGGCATTTTTACTCCTCTGAGGCCCGGAGTTGCTTATGGAGTGAGTGAGTGAGTGAGTGAGTGAGTGAGTGAGTGAGTGAGTGAGTGAGTGAGCGAGAGCAGCTTTCTGTTCAGCTGGGCAGGACTGAAAGGTTTCTCTGCTGTCCAGTGGCTCTGGGTGTTTTCCACCTTGGCAGAAGTTATTCTGTGATTAATGCAGCCCTGGAACCTCGCTTGGGCAAACGGGACGGGAGGAGGAAAAGTTCAAATTGGGCCAAACGTGACTTTTGTGGCATCTGTTGTAAAGCAGAGATAAAACTCTCTACCTCCCCAGCCTGATTCTTTCGCCCACTGCCACAAGGTCGGGATGATCCTGGAAAAATCAGCTGGGTGACCCCGGCTGGAGGCTGGGATGGAGGAGCAGAGTTTGGTCACTGTCTGTCCGTCTGTCTGTCTGTCCGTCTGTCTGTCTGTCTGTCTGTCTGTCCGTCTGTCCATCTGTCTGTCCGTCCGTCTGTCCATCTGTCTGTCTGTCTGTCTGCAGGATGGTGCTGGATACGGCCGAACAGTGCCGTGGGTGTGTGACCACAGGCACCTGAGGGACCGACTCTTCCGTTTGCTGCTGTTTCTTCGGAGCCGGCCGGGATTTATTTTGGAGGCTTTAAAGGTCAGAGAGTTCAAAGTTCAAAAATGCTCGTCAGAGTTAACGTATATTTTGCCTCTAAGTAAAAGAAAAAGAGGAATCTGTCCTTCACTGCTAAATCCCTTCTAGCAGGAATTCTTGTCATCCTCTGACAGTGACCTTTTTATTCCCTTTAGTAATTGATTTTTTTTCCTCTCCCCAGAGCCTCCCTTGTTTTGATTCGTGTCATTTATTACTTTTCTTTTTACTTGGCATGTGAAGAGAACTATCCCATTCGGCTAATGTGCCCCTCCATCCCTTCACACAAACATTGCCTGTTTTTCTGCACTAAGCCCAAATCAAAGATGTGTCTGAGGAGCACCAAAACCTCCTGGTCTCTGCTCACACTGCTCAGCAGAAAGACTAAACCGTGCCCATTTCCCCCCAAACCATTCCCCGCTCCCTGCCCTCCCTCCTGCTCCCTCTCCCTCGCTGATGCAATGCTAGATTTGTAACTACTACACTTTTTTATCTTGAGGAACATCTAAATCACTTCGAAGTCTGTTGGCTGAACTCGATAAATAAATAACAGAAGGCTCACTGGTAGCTGTGAGTTACGGCTGCGCCGGGGCTGCAGAGGGTCGTGTCTGGCAGCTGCACCAGGAGCCACCTCCCTGTTAGCAAATGTTCCTTTTACTCCACAATTCCATCCCCTGTTCCCCACGTTGGGAAGTGTGGGGTTTATAAAGTCTCCGGATTAAGGTTGTTCCAGGCACAGTTTTGCTGCTGGGAAGCCGTGACGAGGGTTTGCCGGAGGTCCCCTCGTGCTGTGGGTGGAGATGATGCTCAGAACCTCACGGGGAGTCCCAAAATTATCAAGGTTGGAAAAGACCTCCGAGGTCTTTGAGGCCAACCTGGGACTGATGCCCACCTTGTCACCCAACCCAGAGCACCGATTGCCATGTCCAGTCATCCCTTGGACACCTTCAGGGATGGGGATTCCAAACCAACCTGGGCAGCCCCTTCCAACGCAACCTCGTTGTCATTTGATGCAGAACATCATCCACTGTTGTGAAAATCTCCAAGGAGCTGCCAAGTCCCAGTATGAAGCCATGCAGCTTCCCGAGGAAAGGGGAGTCATTCCTGATGCTCCCGATGTCTCTCCATGCCCCTCTATGTGTCAGACATAGACAAATATAGGCTGGAGAAGGACTTGTGCAAGTGCCTGGAGTGCCAGGACACAGGGAATGGCTTCCCACTGCCAGAGGGCAGGGTTGGATGGGATATTGGGAAGGAATTCTTCCCTGGGAGGGTGGGCAGGCCATGGCACAGGGTGCCCAGAGAAGCTGTGGCTGCCCCTGGATCCCTGGAAGGGTCCAAGGCCACGTTGGATGGGGCTTGGAGCAACCTGGGCTGGTGGAAGGTGTCCCTGCCCATGGCAAGGGGCTGAGACTGGATGAGCTTTAAAGCCCCTCCCAACCCAAACTGGTCTGGGATTCTGGGATTCTCTATAGATGCAAATGTCTATTCAGATGTTATTAATTCTGTGGCATAAAGTGAGCACAACATATATTTGTTTCCACTAGGGCCATACACACCATTAGATGGTATAAAAACAGGGATGATCTTTATCCTGGTGTGTCCACTACGTTATAAGTCATTCTGTACATGTTTATAAATGATAGAGGTTTAGTGTACCCTCTGTTTTTATTCTATATAGTGTCAAGAGTATTAATGGCATCTGTGATTTTAAGGAAATATCTTGTTATTCACTTGTCTTCTCGATATTGATTACAAAACACCAGTTTTTATTTCTCTACTTATTAATACACTCCCTGTGCCACCGAACACTAATGGCTTATTATTTTTGTAAATATTCTGAATGCAAAAACCATACTAACATACAAAATGTTCTTTTTCTGAGATCCAGGACAGCAGCATGACTTGGTCCTGCTCTCAGCTTTTGACAAATCTCACAGTTTTAGGTCCATTTACAATGGTTTTTGTTACAACCTCATAAAAGTATTTACAATATTTCATTATGTTTTAAACCAAAGGCACTAAGAGAAAACACTTGAAATAAAAATGCCCATAATTTTCCAGTTCCCTTGTCACTGTCTGAAAACCTTATCAGAGTTCCTCATTACTTTAATGGGATGGGATTAAGGGCAATGAAGAAACATTTAGGGTTCTGCAAATCACTTTGATTTCATTGTATAATGTAATGGCACTTCTCTTTGATTTACTGCTCAGTTGTTTGAAAGGGCCTGTGGTATTTATCAGTCTTGGAGGAAACTCTGTTTCCTTGAGCAATTAACTGCTCAGACTAAAGTTGCATAACTTTCTTTTATTAGTCTTTTTTTTTTTTTTTTTTCCCCCAGTGCATTTGTGTCTGGGAAACAAAAAATTCTCCTCTGGGTCCTGCCTTGGTGTTTATTGGGGTAGAGATGAATGTTTTCATCACAAGTTTTCTTGCAAATATTTTGATTTTCTAGACATGTCCCCCTTTTTTGGGGGGGGTCACTGATAATTATTGAATGTTTTTTATGTCTATATTTTTGGTAACTTCCATTTCCTCATTTCTATTCTCATTTTTCATTAGGATTTCAGTTCGGATCCATTTTCCCTGTTGCCCACAGGGATTTCTCCCTTTCCACTCTGAGAGGGGGGAACATTTCTCAAGGTAAAAAAACGTTTTGACATAAACCACTTGCATTCAAACAGAACAACAACCTTTCTGACTATTACAGTGCTCATAAAATAAGATTAAAAAAAAAAAAAATCCACCGAACTCCAAAATCACCTGTATAAAAAACTTTAAAAACTTTCATGACAATTAATGCTGATCTTTCAGCAGGTCTTCTAACAAAGTGTTGGCATCGTGTCTGAGTCTCCCCCAGTGCAGGCAACTCCTCAAAGCAGTTTAACAATCCAGGATTTAAATCATGGAGCTGTGGTTTTGCTTTCACTAGGACAGGATGGAGGTGTAGCTGGACCAGTTCCTTGACTCCCTTTGATGGATTTATTCCCGTGGAATGCACCAGCCAGGGAAGATTCACTGAGAGTCTGGAAAGCCTTTGGGTGAGCACAGCCCCACTTGGGGGGTTTGGCTTTTCCCAATGGGATGATCAGGGAATTGGCTGTGACTTAATTACGGGTGCAGGAAATTCGTACCGTGGGATATCCCCACCCTTAAAGGTTTGATCAACACAACATTTCTGGAGCTGGAGATGACCTAGTGGGGAACAGAGGATCAGGAATGACAAAAATCACAGAATCCTTAAGGCTGGAAAAGATCTCCAGGATCATCAAGTCCAACCTGCAAAGGAATACCACCATTCCCACTAAACTCTATTGCCAAGTGCCATGTCCACTCATTTCTGAACACCTCCAGGGATGGCAACTCCAATATTTCCCTGGAGAGCCTGTTCTGATGTTTAACTCTTTCAGTGACAGAACTTTTCCTAATCCCCAGCCTGAAACTCTGTTGGCACAACTTTGGGGCCGTTTTCCCTTGTCCTGAGAGATCCAGGCGTGATTCTGAAGCCTGGAAAGTGATGGATATTGTTATTAAGGCAGGTGTGAATATTGTCAATGAGGTAAGTGTGAATATTGTTAATGAGGCAGGTGTCAATATTGTTAATGAGGCAGATGTCAATATTGTTAATGAGGCAGGCATCCATCACCCAGCTGTGCTTCTAGTCCTATAAATTCCCTGAAATGCTGGTGGGATTGAAATGCAACTGATAACCGTGATCTGATGGTCTGTTACCTGGTCAAGGTCCTTCAGGAACAGCCATCCCGAGCTTTCAGCCTCTACCTACAAAAGGCATTAAAGGCACCTCATGGAAAGCTTTTCCCTTGAAAAATAAGGAATACAGAGCATAATCTTCTATCTGACAAGATCACTGTCAAAAGCAGATAAACAGTGTTAAAGCAAATAATCGACACCAATTTGAGCTTCGGAAGACTTGGAGAGGTTTAATCCCATATTTGTTGCTTGGAAGTCTCTTCCCTGAGTTCCCTAAGCTTGGATTAGTGTCTGTCAGTCCCTAACTACTTGCTTTATAAATTTTCAGTGCCTTCTTTTTAATATCTCTGGTCTTTCAAGCAAGGAAATAACGTAGAGACCATAATATATCATGTGCTGTGTCATACCAGTGTTATAATCCTGTATTTCTGTTGGGAGATTGCAACACCCTTAAGAATTTAAGGAATCACTGAATAATTTTGCAGCGTAATCAGTGCTACCAAAACCCCTCTCCCAGCACTTTTTT
>VWZG01005525.1:528129-544033 GCA_013396735.1 Grallaria varia | reverse complement strand
AATTTGTAGAATATACAGAGTAATAAAACATAATATATAATAGATACTATATTATTATAAAATAATAGTATAATACATAATAGAATTCCATAATATAACATGTATACAGATATATACTGTACATGTATAGAGAGGAAGGAGGTGCTCGTGAGGCAACTGCAAAACACAAATGATTCACAATTTCCGTGGAATAATTTTTGCTCCGTGGGTTTTGTCTGTTCTTCCATGTAGTATTTTGGTTCAGCATCTAAAAACTGAATGAACCATTTATTTAAGGCTCAGCAACGTATGGAAAAGGGAGATTTAAGGTATTGCTCCTGGGCTGGAGATAAAAATAATATATCCTGAAAAAAGTGCTAATAGAGACAAACACAAAGAGGTAGAAGGCAGGAAATCTTTATTGAAGGGGTAAAGGCAGAGCCACAGACAGACTGTTTTCAAAATTAAAAACAAATACAAACAAGAAGCAAAAAACCGGAAAATTATATTTTTCCCCCTCCCCTTAAAATGCAAGTCCCAAGCTTAATTTTGGTAGGATTTGTTATGCTCACACAGCTCGGCTGGTGCCCCGGGGAGGAGAGAGACACCAGACACCAGAGAGGTTAAACGATGAGCAAAGACATCCCTTCTCCACCCCACTGCAGGTCCTGGAGAGGGGATGTTTGAGCAGCATGTTAAAACACAGTCTTTTTACTTTTTATCTCTTTTTACCATGTTTTTTTTTCTTTTTTTTTATTTTTCTCTCCTTTCCAGACAGCTACTGTACAAAACCAAAGAGAAATTTATAATAAATACCTAACCCAAGAGGCTCAGTACATTGCTACAATCCTTCACTGAAGGGAAACATATATATACATATATATATCCTAATATATAACCTCTTTGACTTAAATCGGCGTAAAGGCTACGTGTTACTACAGAAGCCTAGGGCAGGAATCCCACTGGCCATCACCCAGACCCCACACCTCAACGGAGCATCCCTCCCAGCAGGGGCCCCATCCTCCTCCTCCTCGCAGGAAAAGCAGCAGGATTTGCCCCAAACAGGGAGTTTATACATCTCCAGGATTGTAAAAAAATACTGGAAGAGACCCTCGGCGTGCATGATAAATACAGACATTTTCCTTGGCGCTGGCTCAGGCTGATGTTCCTGCCCCATCCCAAAGGCTGGTTGTGACACTGGGGAGGAAACACGCTCTGGCTCGGACTTAAAAGCCTCACAGACTCGAAGGGGGAGAAGAAAATAGCCCTGCAAGGCTACGGGACTTTAACATCCAGCTATTTGTTGGAGCTTAAATTCCTGGAGATTAATTAGCAGATGCAGAACATTGCCTCAAGGTAGGTCTGAACCACAGCCCAAAGAGCTCTGCATCCAAACTCTGCAGCTGGCCTTTAGTTTTCCCTTTCTTCCCTAAAAAAAGGGAGCAGAACCTTGTCACCCTCAGTCCTGGGCTATAGCCCCCTTGGTTTTGATTGGGATAATCTATGGGAGATAAAACAGGAATATTTCGTGTTTTCAGGCAAATGGTCAGGTTTCTGGCACGGCTTTAGGGGAGCTCATCCCATCCCATCCCACCCCATCCCAAATCTGCCTGGACAGCAAGGAAAGGGTCTCACCTGAGCTGAGCTCAGGCAAAAGGGACAAGGAAAAGGATTTGCTCTGTAATTATGAATGGGGCAGCTCACACATGGAAAATTCCAGCCCTCCTCCCCTTCCTATGAGAAAAAGGCAGATCCTGCTGGAAAATCCAACATTTTGCTGCCAAAAGGGAAGCCAGGGCAGGGTATGAAAGAGGAGAAGACCCCGAATTGCTTGTCCGGTGATAGCAGAACCTTCCCAAATTCCAGCCCCGCTCCCCAGGCCCCGGCTGCTGCCAGAACACGGCCGGGAATCGCCTCGGAAAGGGCAGAGTTCAGCCTCTGTGCTGGGGCCAGGCAGCAGCCCCAGGCTGGGGAGAGGGCTCTGGCTGCTTTCCCGCTGGGAAAGAAGAGCTCCAGCCTTGCCAGCCTTGGGTCTGGACTGAGAACTGCTCAAGCAAGGCTGGAGCTGGTGCCAGACCTGAGCAATCCCGGGAAAGAAGAGGTGGAGAGCGGCACTGGCCACTGCTGGCATCATCTCCAGGTCCTGGGCTCATCCCTGCTGCAAGCCAGGTTAGCAAATTAGCTCCAAAATTAAAGCAGAGCTGGAAAAGTGAGCCTGCAGGGGCCTGAAAATGAAGGATGGGAGAGGAAACGCTGGCCCGCCGGAGTGTCCACTCCGGAGGGGGAATGGGATATCCCAAGGGGCATTTCACAGTCAGAGCACTGCAGAATTAGGAATTAATTAATCCTAATGGCAGCCCTGTATGCCAGAGCAGGTGTAATTAAGCCTCAGTTTTGAAGCTGGGGAAATGGGGACGTGGGGTAGCAGCTCTAGGAATAACCCTGCAGATGCTGAGGGTGTTTGGAGACAGAAGTGTGTCAGTTTGTAGGTTATAAATCCTACGAACACCTCCCCTGCCCTTCTGCCTCACTCGTGCCAGGATCTGGTCCTCAGCCCATTCCTGCTCCCATCCAAACAAGGAACTTGTCTCCCAGGTTAACCTGCAGCTGATCAAACACTCCCCGTGCTCCAGGACACCCAAGCTGCCGCAGGGAGGGGACAGCCACCCATTCTGCACAGGGATCCCAATTTCCTCGGCAAAGCCACCCACTCTGGACCTCCCTGACCCGCAGCTGGGACGGGGCAATGCCAAACCCAGGCTCCACTTTTTTTTTCCCAGTGCCAAACCCCAACCGAAGGGAATCTGCAACCGCGTTCAAGGACGGCTCTTCGGAAACGCCCTGGGCTTGTTTCTCCCTTTGAATCACAACTTGCCTGCGAGCGGACAGCCAGAGAGGAAGCAAGGAAGAAAGAAAGGAAAAGAAGTGGTTCCTCCCCGTTTTGCCGCCGCTATTCCCCCCTCTGAGGTAGACATCGATGGGGTGGGGATGAACCACTTGGAGAGCAAGCCCGCGGCATCCTCGCCATCCTGCCCTGGCATGGGGGGATCCCACGGCATCCCGGGCTCCGAAGGTTCTGGCGTAGCTCAGCACTGCCGCAGGACGCAGGTGGCCGTGGCTGGAGGTGGCCCTGGAGAGCTGCACTTCTCCGGGGTGGTGATTTTCCCGGTGTAGTCGATGCAGGAGGCGTTGCGCGTCCGCACGCCCTCGCCGCAGCTTTGGGAGCACGGCGACCAGGGACCCAGGCGCCACAGAGGGCACGGCACGTCTCCGCAGGGCTTGATGTCCTCGGGTTTGAGGGATTTGTCGCAGGAGGAGGAGGTTTGGCCCTCCACGTCCCGGCAATCCACCGTCCGCCGCTGCCAGCCGGAGCCGCACGTCTTGGAGCACTCGGACCAGTCGCCCAGCGCCCACTGGGAGTTCAGCATGGGGCGGATGGCGTTGGCCGACTTCTTCTCCTTGCCCTTCTGCTTGTTGAAAGGCACGTCCTTGGGGATGAAGAAGGTGTACTTGACTTTCGGCGGGAAGAGCTCGCTGGCGATGGTCAGCAGCTGCACGGTCAGCGGCTCCGGGAGCTGCCGGAAGCTCTGCAGCCTCTCCAGGGTCGTCATGGAGCCGCTGTACTTGAGGATGGTGCCCTTAATGAGGATGTCCTGCTCCATGGCTGAGATGGCAAAGTCCCCGTTGAGCAGGTACTTGCCCTCGAGGGTTCTCAGGGCCAGGTAATTCCCATCGTGCCGGACCCCGCGGTGGCTGCGCTGCTTGATGTCGATGTTGGTGGCCCCGGCCGGGATGGTGACGATGTCGTTGTAGCCGTACCTGCACGGGGCAAAGGCACGCTGTTATTTCCCAGGACTTCCTAAGAGAAGGCCCATGTAGGGAACAGCACTTGGGATCGTGGCTCCGAACCCCGAGCGCTCCACAGCTGGAGATGCCACAGATGTGCCAGATGTGAGCTCAGCTGGGAGATTTCACTGAATTAGATGGGGAAATGACTAATGGATTCAAATGAACAACCACACGGGTACCAGCCTGAGTGGGAAATCCCCCGTTCCCTTCCTTTGGAAATGGGGGAAGTGTTTGGGACTGAAAGGCTGTCACTGGGGATGCTGAAGGCATCAGCTACAAATTGGAGATAATATAGATATTGATGGAGATAATACAGACATCAGGAGAGATAATACAGGTATCGACAGAGACAATACAGGTATTGATAGAGACAATATAGATATTGATAGAGACAGTGTTGATATCAATAGAGATAACACACATATCAATAGATATAATATAGATATTGATAGAGATAATATAGATATTGATGTAGAACACCAGAATAGCAGGGAGCCTCTGCATGCTCAACATCTTTGGAAGGGCTTTGCAGCCACCACTACACTGCAGAAACAATCCCACTGGAGGACACAGTGGACATTCCCATGGCAGAGAAGCATTTCGCTGCAAAGCCAGCCAGAGCCCATCCCTGGAGCTCCCAGGACAGCACCTGGAAAGCTTTGGCACTGGTGCCCTCAGCACTGGGGCCGACAGGATCACTTCCCATGCATCCCCATGGTGGATGCTGCAGTCAGTAATTAGGTTCGGAGTATTTTGGAAAAAAGCCTTTGAGTCAAACTCTACTCTCTGTCACCCTGGCCTCCCTCACTCTGATCTTAATGGGATCTCTTCTTGGCTGTGGCTCCTGCACTAATCTCCCTTTAGTCAGCCGCAAACAATTCATGGGAGAGTGGAAGCCCCATTTCAGCTGGTTCCCTGGAAGGAAACCATTTAGGAAATCCAATTTGCCTGCGTGAGTCACTTCTCCACATGGAATTGGATGCGTTGGGTTTTCATTACGATCCTTCCAACAAAAGCCTTCACTTCTACTCCTTCCTTTCTGCGAGGGCAGTGGCTGCCTCTGTACCCATGTCCCAGGATTCCAGCTCTTCCCTGAGCCCAGGGGAAAGTTATGGAACTGTTTATATCACACGTCAGCCTTAGAAGATGTTCCAGCTCCCTGTGCTGGGGCAAAATGTGCCTTGTCAACTCCTTGGGGCGGCACATTTATTTGCAGTGGCATTCGGAGCCCGTGGCATTAGTTATTACTTCAGGAAATAAACTCAGCTTGGCCTGTGCAAAGCTGCCCTGCAATAAACCGAGTGTGAGCCCCGGAGTCTGGGGAGGAGCCCGGGCTCTTGCAGTGCCACCCTGGGCTGAGGGTGCTGGCACAGAGTCCTAAGATCTCTAGCCTGGCACTTCAGCCATAAAAAAGGAGAACAAGAGGGGATGCTGGTTTTCCTCCCCCAGAATCCTTCTCCCCTTGAGCCTTACTTGGATCTGTTGAGCGAGCCGGATATTTTCCTACAAGTGGAGCCATTGCCACCGCACACCCCACACTTGTCCAGCTTCTTGGAGGAGCCCACGACGTGGTCACAGCCAGCCTTGATGCACTGCCCATGGACACAGATGGAGAGGGTCTCTGGGCCACACAGCGTGCCATCGATCACCTGGTAGAGGGGGATGCAGAGCAGCAATCAGAGGGTAAGTTCTGACGTGGGGTCAATGGGGATGGTTCCCATCACCGGGCCTCTTACTTTGGCCTCAAAGACTTTGAACTCGCTCCTGCCTCGGGCTCGGCAGAAGAGCTTGCAGCGGTCCCGGGGGGACACCCCTGCGTACTTGGGGACCCACTCCAGGCGATTCCCTTCCAGATCCGTGAAGTTGTAGCTGTTGTACTTCTCACACTGCTGCTCCCGAAAGCTTTTCCCTGCGAGGGTGGGATGGAGTGAAACGTGACTCAAAATTGGGGGCAGCCAGCAGGAACCACAGACATGTGGGAGCGAGCTGAGGAGCCCGTGGGGAGCATGCAGGGAGGGATATCACGCAGGAGGGATCCCACGCACCTTCCACCCCACCGGAGAGGGTCACAGCTCCCAGCAGAAGGGCTGCTGCCCCCCCTCCCAAATCTGAATATTCCAGGAGCAATCCCTGGTGATGGCTCCTGGGGGAGCACACGCCTGGGAGTCGCCATCCTTACCATCCAGCGGGCACTCCTCAGTGTGGCAGGACTGGTACTTGGTCCTTTGGCCCTCGCAGTAGCTGCCACCATGCCGGGGCTCGGGGCTGTCACAGTGGCGGTGGGAGAACTGGACGCCTCCGCCGCAGCTCCGGGAGCAGGAGCCCCAGGGGCTCCAGGGGCCCCAGCCACCATCCACTGCCGGCTGCAGGAGGCCATGGACACCTTATGGATCCATCCCAAGCCTCCCCCCAGGCCTGGCTGAGCATTCCCAGTGGGAGCAAAGCTCTGGAGCAACATTAAAATCTCCCCCCAGCCCCGCTCCAGAGCTTTGGCACATACTTCTCATGAAGCTAACACTGACTTCCCTCACGTGCTTAAAGGTAAGCTGGGCTTTAAGTACTTTGCTGGCTGACTCTGAAATCACTGCTAATTCCCCCAGCAGGGCCAAAAGGGATGATTTCATTGCAGAGCTGCACTGCTTGTTCTGGGTTGGACCAGCTCATGGCTTGGTAGTTGACTTTATCAAGGAGCTGGACTTGCCAGTAATTAATGAAGGAGAAGTACAGAAATAAATCAGCCAAATCCAAAGCCAGACAAGGAGCTCTGGGGGCAGAGGTTTGGGAATCCCAAAGGGTTGAGCCCCAGCCCATCACTCCCTGATCCCCCCTTACCTGAGGTTTCAGGGTATCCCGTGGCACACAGCGCCCGTCCCAGCACAGCCCGTGGGCTTTGCAGGGTGTGCCATCAGCCCAGGGCAAGCTGCCGTTCTTTGTGTGGCACAGGGGCTCCCCACTGCCCGTCCTGCACCACAGCTGGGCACAGATGTCCTGCTCCGTGGTGTTGGGGCAGTGCTGGAAGCCCTTTCCAAAGATCTGCTGGCATTGCTGGTCCAGGCTGTACAGGGCTCTTTGGCCAGGCGGCTCGGCAGGCAGGGACAGCGGCTCGGCCGGGGCGTCCAGCAGGCAGTCCCCTGGGAAAAGGGCAGGAATTAGGCTGGATTTGGAGACCCAGCAGAGCACCCCAAGCCTCTGCGGTCTGGCTTGACTCCCCCTGCACCCTGCTGAGCCTCACCGTGCCCACCGTCCAGGAACTCGGTGAGGTACATGGCACTGCAGGGGGACCAGGGCTGGGTCTTGTTCAGGTGCACGAAGAGAGGGGCCATCATGTGGTGCTCCCCGAGGGGGCCGAAGAGTCGCTCGCAGTTCTTGGAGTCGTCGTGGGGCATGCTGAGCACGTGGCCTGGGCAGCGGGGGACACTGTGAGGGCAGTGCCCAGCAGCAGAGAGGGGCAGCCCCCCAAAATCAGAGCTGCAGCCCTCAGAACCAGAGAGCTGCAACCCCCAAAAATCTGAGCTGCAGCCCCCAGAACCAGAGAGCTGCAGCCCCCAAAATCAGAGAGCTGCAGCCCCCAAAATCAGAGAGCTGCACCTCCCCAAAATCAAGAGATGCAGCCCCCCAAAATCAGAGAGCTGCAACCCCCAAAAATCTGAGCTGCAGCCCCCTGAACCAGAGAGCTGCAGCCCCCCAAAATCAGAGCTGCAGCCCCCAGAACCAGAGACCTGCAGACCCTCAAAATCAGAGAGCTGCACTCCTCCAAAATCAAGAGATGCAGCCCCTCAAAATCAGAGCTGCAGCCCCCCAACATCAGAGAGCTGCAGATCCCAGCACCAGAGAGCTGCAGACCCCCAGAACCAGGGAGTTGCAACCCCCAGAATGAGAGAGCTGCAGCACCCCAGCGTGAATTTGGGCACTTCTAAGCGCTTCCACTGCTGCAAACCAGCTTCTGCCAGTGCCAGAAGCCCCCCACACTGCCCAAGGTTTGGCAGGTGGTCCCCAGCTGGGAGATGATGGTGCTGGGCTGTGCTGGAGCCCCTCCCAGCAGCCCCCGCTGGGGAAGGGAAGCGTTACCCAGTTCGTGAGCCAGGGTGTAAGCTGCCTGCAGGCCCTCGTCCTCGATCACCGAGCAGCTCTTGTTGCGGTCGCACATGGTGCCGATGTCTGCCACTCCCAGCGTGTCGCAGCTTTGGTGTCCGCAGAAGTCCTGGTTGGGAGCAGGACCGAGGGGTCAGGCAGGGTGAGGGGGTCCTGCGTTCAGCCCCAACATCTCTGTGGGTGACCCATTGGTGGTCTGCACCACAAATGAAACCACCACCCCACAACCGCTTTGCTGCAATCGCCATTCTTTGCATGGTGGGGCATCAACTTCCGTGGTCAACCCCTTTCTCTCCCTCCATGGTCAACCCCTTTCTCTCCCTGCCTGGTCAAACCTCTTCTCTACCTCTGTGGTCAACCCCATCCTCTCCCTCTGTGGTCAACGCTATTCTCTCCTTCCATGGTCAACCCCTTTCCCCCTCTCCATGATCAACCCTTTTCTCCCCTCCATGGCCAACCCCTTTCCCTCTCTCCATGGTCAATGCTCTTCTCCCCCTCCATGATCAACCCCTTTCTCCTCTCCATGGCCAACCCCTTTCTCTCCCTCCGTGATCAACCCCTTTCTCCCCTCCATGGCCAAGCCCATTCTCCCCCTCCATGATCAACCCTTTTCTCCTCTCCATGGCCAACCCCTTCCTCTCCCTCCGTGGACACCGTGACCCTTGTCCCCAGAGCATCCCCCAGGGCTGCTGACCTGTCTGGTGAGCAGGATGGCGGTGTCGTAGTGCTCGGGGTGCCGGTCGCTCGGAGGGTTGAACCTTTGCTGCCAGCTGCAGAAGTTCCTCAGGGTGAGCCCTCCGTTGTCCGACACCTCTGGCCCCGCCGCCTCCTCCTCCACCACCAGCACCTTCACCACCACCAGGTTGATGGGGTTCTTCAGGCTGGGGTGCTTGTAGATGTGAGCGGCCATGGCCATCAGAGTCAGGACGTGGTTCTGCAGGGAAGAAGAGGGGTGGGCAGAGCCCGGGTCAAACCTTTGCTCTGGAACTCTTTTTCCTGCTCAGAAAGGATGAATCAGCCTCATTTCTGAAGCCCACCATGTCCAAACCATGGGTTGATGGGACCAGTGCTGCCATTCTAAAGTGATGCTTTGCACCTTGTGACAGCAGGAAGGACGGGCAGAACAAGCCTGTCCCTGCATCCCCTTCTCCAGCTGCTGCGTCTCACCTACCAGAAAATCCCTCAGGAAGAAATTCCTCATGGAAAACCTGCATTCTGGGGAGTTCCCTGCGTATTCCCAAAGCATGAACCCTGCCCTCGGCGGGAAACACCTCACGGACAACACTTCACTGGTGCAAAACCACCCATGCTGGCCACAGGGTTTGAACCAGACATCCCCAGTGACAAACTGGGGCCAAAACACTCTGACAGCCAAGCCTTGGCATCCCCTGCTCGGCGAGGGGGGTCACCAGAGATTACTTAATACGTCAGCCACGCCAGCGATGTTTAGGCTGATGTAAACATCTTATCGGCACATCGAAATTCCTCCTCTGCTTGGCACCACTCGCGGCCCCCCGAGTCAGGGGAAAAAAATGCAGCTCTTACACAATGCAGTGTTGGGAAAGAGAAAGTGGCTTCCCTCCTCCCCAGATGAATTACACCCCTCGGTCTCAGCTCGGAGCCCGACTGAGCCGGGAGGGCTCGCTGGGGCCCCGCTCCGATGGCCGAGCTTCACCCCAAACACCTTCCCGGAGCAGAGCTGGCTCTGTGTGCTCATCCCTCACCACATGGGGACGATGCCACTCGCTCGGACACAAAATGCCATTTTCTCAGCAAACGGGGGAGATGCTGAGGGAGGTGCAGCATTTTTGCTGCTTGCCCCGGGGCACTTGTGGCTATTTGAAATGATTTTATCCCGTCACTGGCGGCTCCATTTAAACAGATGTTTTGTTTCAGCAAGAAGCATCCCGAGTCCTCGCCGGCTCATTATCCGAGGGCAGGCCCCGGGGAGGCTGATGGGAGCAGGGAATAGACTGGTTTATTTAGACTGGCCAGATCTCCCCGACATGACTCACATCCCAGCCCAAAACAGGCAACAAATGTCACGGAAAAGTCACCACTGAGGCAAGAAACACAGGCCAGCGAGATCCCCACAAGTGGCTGCTCCAGGAGGCCGGGGAATTGTTCACCCCATGGGGAAAATCCATTGGGATGCTCCCTAAAACCATCACAAAAATGACTTCCCTGAAGATGTAGAAGAACGCTCCACACTGGGGCTGCGCATCATGGGATCATCCCTCCTTCCCAAGGGAATAAACCCAGCTGTATCTTTTTCTAACCTATTCCAGGTTTCTCTCCATCCCGGTAGTTTTCACCTGGGAGCTCTCTGTTCCTGCCACAAATCCCCTGGCACTCTGACCCTCCCATCCTCAGGGCTGCATCCGGCCAAGGAACTCCTTCAGCGGTAGGAGCAGAGGGACTTGGAAAACATCCATTCACCTTCCCCGTGTCTGGAAAGGGAAGATGGAAAGCAAACCCAACAAACAGCCATTTAGTGCAGATTCAAAGGTCAAATTCACTTGTTCCACCATCTGGTGTGTATTTATACCCACCGCTGGCCTGTGCAGGCGTTGGTTGGGTTTCAGATGGACCCCGACTGCTCCGGGGAGAGCAGGAATCCACCTGCACGGCTTGGCCAAGGGTTTGGAGCTGCAGCCAAAAGCAAATTACGGGATCCCCAGGGCCTAGGAGAGGCCAACTGAGAACTTTTGGCCAACAAATGGCCATGGACAAGCTGAATCCTGCTCATCCCATCCTGCCTGTGCCTCAGCAAACAGGCTCTGGCTTGATAAGCCACCCAGGAGGGAACGTGCCTTCTCCAGGGTTTCCTTCCCAGAACACAGGCTGTGCATTTGGGAACTGGGGTCAGATGCAGGGCAGCATTTTGGGTTGGGTTTGGGGAGCCCCGAGCTGCAAACAGACTGGTTTCTGCCTCCTTGCAAGCCACTGCAGCCCTGCAGGCACAAGATGCTTCCTTGCCATTCCCAACCAGCATCCTGGGAGATCTTGGCAGGATTTCTGTCCAGCTGGTCAACGCAGCTGGAAAATCCTGCTCTGGGGGGAGAGGACACCAGTGTGAGCCAGAGGGGGTCACGGAGCATCCCTCCTTTGCCCCATGAGCTGCATGGATGTCCAGGACTACGCTCAAAACCCTCCTACCTTGTTTCTCCCCAGCTGCAATCCTTGGCTCTTTTCTGCTCTCAAGATCAAATTCCACCCATTCCCCACTCCTCCACCCAAAAATCAGGAGGGATGCCTGTTTGCTGACACACCTGCACTAGAGCAGCTCCAAAATCCCTCCTAGCACAGCACGCTGGTCTGGGAGAGCCTCAAGCCAGGCACTGCCCGACAGGAGCCTTCCAGCAGGAACAGCACAGGCAGAGGGAGAGAGATGGGAAAAATAAATACAAATCACAGCGAGGGGAACTGAAGTGGTTGGTTTTAACCTCAGAGCACGGGAGGATTTCGCTTTCTGACACAGGCTGTTGCAAAACCTCTGCTCACATTCCCTTTCGTGGGAACCTCTCTAGGCTGAAGTCTACAGAGATCCCCAAACTGTGGGGCTTACTTATATTATTATTATTATTATTACTATTGTTTTGGTGGATGAAACTGCTCCTACACAGACACTATTACTGTGGTATGCACAGAGTGAGGTGATACCACTGGACAACAGGATGGGGATGGCAGCGAACCACCATGGAACACCCCAGCACAACTCTCCTCCCTCCAACAGCTTGAGGGGCTCAGTGTCCAGCCCAGCCTGAGGCTGCAGGATTGTTTGTTGGTTGGGTTTGGTTTGGTTTCCCCCCTTCCTTTCTCCCTAGAAACCAGAATTTCCTCAGAGGGGGAAAAGAAGAAAGAAATGCTGCGATTTCCAGGGCACAGGCAAATGGAAGGAAGCAAACCCCAGGTCAGGTGATGCCCAAACCATCCGGGGCTGTCCCTGTCCCCAAAGCGCTGCCAGTGTGTCACTCCCCTGGCTTGGGTCCCCAGGGGCTGCCAGCTGCCCCTCCAGCCTCCTCCTGGGCTTTGAGGCCAAGAATTCCCTTGCAAAAATGTGGGAAGCAGCCAAAGGAAATGGGAGACAAGCTAGGGGAGAGGGGGCCAGCTTGCCAGCCTGCCCATGTGCCCTGGCTGCCCTCCTGCCTTCCTGGCCTTCTGCCCATCCCTGTTCTCTTTGCCACAGGGACATTTTTTTTCCCCTCTTTGCTGGATATTTGGAGCTGAACTGCAAAAGCAGCCAATGACCCCTGTTTGGGGCAGGGGAAGCCGAGGCACGCGCAGACAGTCCCACCTCTCCAGAGGCATGGATGGAGTAAAACCCCATCCAGGGAGCATCCCGGGGCAGGAGCACCACAGTCTGGGCTGCTCCAGTGGGAGCCAGCTCCTTTCATGCTGTGCATTTCATTCCAAAGGCCTGAAACGCAGCAGCTGCTGAACATCCCAGTGTGACGGGAGCGCATCGGCCGGAGGAATATTTGGGGAGGCTGCCTGGTGCTCCAAACCCCTGGAATCAAAGCAGGTGCAGGCCAGGGGACAAATCCTAGAGGGAAAGCTGGCTGATGGCCCCACCATCCCCTTTAATCCCAGCCTGGGATGGGCTCAGGAGGGGTTGGCTCCTTTTGTCAAGGGATTAAGTGAATTCAACTCGCTCAAGCTGCAAACTGTCCCAGAGCAAGCGGAGGAGCCGGACACAAGGGGTGTCCTGAGGCTCCGGGGTGGCTTTGGATTTACCTCCAGAGCACTTTGGTAGTGGGAGAGGCGGCAGCAGGACCCTGGCAGCTCCCCGTGCCGTGCACTCCAGCTCTGAGAAGGAAGGGATTGCAACAGCACTCCCCAAAACTCATAAATCTGCCTGGAAAAAACACAGAAGTCAGCGAGGAATCCCGGCTGAGCCAGGCTGAGCTGATTCTGCCCTGGGGCTCAGTCTTTACCAGCCCTTGGAGTCAGGGACAGTGGATTTTTTTGCTTGCAGGACGGGAAGGGAAAGGGGATCGCAGCCGCTGAGGAAAGCTCAGAAACACATCCCATCTGCACCCAAGAGGCTGCAGAAACCCCACCGCAGGAATCCCAGCTGGCTGCCAACTGGCTGGGGATGCTGCGGCCAGTTTTTGGAAGGGCCTGGGGTTTTAGGTGTCTGGGCTGACGTCCCTGAGCCATGCAGAGCATCCCTGCAAGTGCAGCCCATCCCTGCAAGTGCAGCCCATCCCTGCAAGTGCAGCCCGGCTGCAGGTGGTCAGCTGGGTTAGCCCGGTCTCCTGCCTCAGGTTCCCCCATCAAAACCTCCCTTAATTCGGTCAGTGATGCTCACAGTCCTTTTTTTTTTTTTCGGTCCCAAGCATTCTGGGTTCTCTGCAGGAAAAACACAAAGGATAACTCCTGTGGCCAGCCTGGAGCCTCACACCCACTCCTATGTAAGTGGGCTCTTCCCAGGCACTGCAGGTCACATCCTGCCACATCCTCACAGGATTCATTGCTCGGCACTGTCCTGCTGTCACTGTCCCCTCAAATACACAATCCTCTGCAATCAAAAGAGTGATTAAACCCCTGAATTTCAAATCTGTCTCTGCTGTCGCTTCCCCATCCCCTCCTGGTTTACACACAAGTATTGATGGAGATAGAATTAAGCTCTTATTATCTAAATTAGGTTAACAGCTGAGCTATAAGGCTCAAATTGATTAGAAATAAATCATTAACAGCATTTTCCCCAACAACAGCATGGCATTGATTATAACTTGCAATGCTTGAGTGCATCTTATGGTGACTCTTCTGCTTGAGCTGTTACAGCTTATGCAAGAAAATAACTGGGAATACAAACAATGCTGGTGACCTTTAATAAATATTTGGTAATTAAAGTGTGGTTACGGGAAGAAAAATCATTACAAAAATATGGGTTCTTCTGACTCAATATTTCTGCTCCCTGGGCATCTCCTAGTCAGCTCTCGAAGATCTCACCAGCACTTGCCATTGCTTTTTTATTTTCTTTGGCCCAAAAATGTAGGTATTTAGGGAGAAGCTGAGATGGCTATTTGGTCTCCCGACTTAGCAGTGACTGTGCATTTTAGTTCCTGAGAACAAAAGACACAGAAACACAGCAGGTGGCTGTTTTTTTTTTTAAACTGCTACACCAGAGCTGGCGGAAATTTCCTCCCAAATACTTAAACGTGGTATTGCTCTGTTCATCCAAGACAAGGCCTTTAAAGGTTTTCTTCCTATCCTTGAGAGATGATGCACAGATATTGCTCTTGGGGGCAAAAACTGATGGGGAAATGGGAGCCAAGCAGGCTGGAGGCTCCCTGACAACCAAGGGAGGTACCAGCTCACCCTCCTTCTGCCTCCCCAGGTTTATCCACAGGGTTGTTACTTTTCCCCCAGCTCAGGCAGGGCACCATCAGGATTTCCCCCACCCCAAATACATCACTTGATTTGTAACAGGACTCACACCGTCAGGCATCACCTTAAAACCATCAGGTGCCCGGCTGGGTGCAGAAGATGCACCACATTATTTTTCCTGCCCTCTTGGGGAATCAGAGACCTGATCACGCTACAGGGAGAGTCATTGCCCACCACCATTTATACTCCTGGTGCTTTAAAACCCTCTGCAAACTCTTTTTGAGTGCTGTGAGCTCTCAGGGGGTGTCTCCAAGCTCAGCATCCCTTGCTCCTTGACCCTCTACCTGCTCCTGCCTGGTGGCAAAACCGGAGCGATGCTGAGCAGCTGAAATCAGCTGGAGCCCCGAGGTTTAGCATTTCTCAAGGTCCAGCCCGGCCTGAGCAGGGCTGGAATTAAAACACTGCTTTGTTAGGAGCGGAGAAGCCCCCGGGGGAAGGATAAAGGCGGCAGAGGTGGCAGAGCCAGGCTGCCAAAGCGCTGCCCCTGGTTTCAGATGCCTGACTGTTCCCTGCTCAGCTTCCAGGACTTCTCTCTCAGCCCGCAGCAGAGGATGAGTTTTGGTGCACAATTATCCCCTGCAAAGACCCGGCAAACCTGAATTTTGGCCCCGGACAGCCCAGCCCTGCAGGGCTGGGCTGGGGAGCTGACTTTGCCAGAGGCAGGAAAAATAACCCGGTGGTGATGAAGGAGGCTCATCCACAGCCCTGGAGGGGGCTCTGGGGGGCTGAGACACCGCAGTCCCTGCTCCCGGAGTCCCCACGGAGGAGGAGAGGGAATTCCTGGCGCTGGGAAAGGGCTGTTCATCCATCTGCTCGGTGCTAACAGGTGGCTCAGGAGCGGGGCTGCGCATTACTCAGCCGCTGGTTTATTTACTATCCGGCCCCGGCTCCCATCCAGAAGGGAGTTAAAGCCACCGCTCTGCAGCGCGGCTCTTCCCTCGCGGCAGGAAAGGCTTTAACCCGCTCCGTCCCCCCTCTCTGGGGACACCGGAGTGCCGCGACATCACGGCGCGCAGCCCGGGCACACGACAGGCTCGCTGGGGCTGGGAAAGGGTCCCCAAACAGCGCCCGAACCCCGCAGATCAACCCCGCAGCCTCTGCCCCGGCGATTTTACAGCCCCGACGCGGCAACAGAGACAAGGACACCCCGCCCTGTCGCTCCGCTCGGTCACCCGCGGCGGTCCCTGCGCTGGGAGGGCGAGGAGAGCGCGGAACGGGAGGGGATGGAGAGGCGGTGGGGACGGACAGGGGACGGGGACAGGAGGGGACGGAGGGATAAAGGGACGTGTGTGCGCAGAGGGATGGAGGGATGAAGGGGATGGGAGGGACAGAGAGCCAGTGGGGGCCACAGGATGGGAGAAGGCAGAGAGGCGGCTGGGAGGGGACAGGAGGGGACAGAGGGATGCGGGGCGGGGGGTGGAGGACGGAGGGATGAAGGGGACTGAGGGATGGTGGGGACAGAAGCCGGAGGGATGAATGGGGGTGTGGGAGCGGTGGGCACGGGGACAGGAGGGGACAGCGGGACGCACAGGAGACGACAGCGGGATGCACAGGAGGGGACAATGGGATGCACAGGGCGGGGCAGGGG
>VWZG01005525.1:489338-514827 GCA_013396735.1 Grallaria varia | reverse complement strand
CTGGGGTGTGGGATGAGCTCTGCATCCTCCCACCCCCCTAAACTGGGATGCGGGATGAGCTCTGGGGTGCAGGACGGGCTCGGCATCCTCCCACCCCCCTAAACTGGGCTGTGGGATGAGCTCTGCATCCTCCCATCCCTCTAAATTGGGGTGTGGGATGAGCTCTGGGGTGCAGGACGGGCTCTGCATCCTCCCACCCCCCTAAACTGGGCTGTGGGATGGGCTCTGCATCCTCCCATCCCCACAAACTGGGGTGTGAGATGAGCTCTGCATCCTCCCACCCCCCTAAACTGGGGTACAGGGTGGGCTCTGCATCCTCTCACCCCCACAAACTGGGGTGTGGGATGAGCTCTGGGGTGTGGGATGAGCTCTGCATCCTCCCACCCCCCTAAACTGGGGTACGGGGTGGGCTCTGCATCCTCTCACTCCCACAAACTGGGGTGTGGGATGAGCTCTGGGGTGTGGGATGAGCACTGCATCCTCCCACTCCCCCAAACTGGGTGATGCTGCTCCTGCAACCCCCACCAAAGCACCTCCTTCCCTGTGGTCCTGTCCCAGCGTGGACATCAATTAGGTGCCTGCATCCTGAAATCACTAATGGGATGGGAGGAGGATGAGCCCAGCTTGGAGAGGCCTGGCTGCAGCAGGCTTTGGCAGCAAAGGCTTCTTTTCCTTCCCTTAGCCCTGCCCAGATGTTTTTGGATTAGGGACAGGTCAGGAACTCTCCTCAAAGGCTGGGAGGCCATTCCCGAAACATCTTTCCAGGTCAAACGCTTGTGGGTGGGAAGGATATAGCGTCCAGCTCAGTTCAGCTGTCCCTAGGCTGGGGTCAGCGCAGGCTGACCATGGCCTGGAGCAGGAATGGTACTGTGCAGGACGTGCAAGACCCCGTCCTGCCTGTCCTCGTGTCCAGCTGTAAGTCCTGCGGGAGCACAGGCAGGATTGGAGCCCACGTTGCTGGAGCAGCTTGAAGGACTGACAGCACTGCAGGGACGGGCCAGCTCCATCCACAGCGGGGACCTGGTGAGGTCACTGGAGCCACACGCAGGACAGAGCCGGTCCCAGCGATCCGAAAGCTGCCGATCACAGCCCGGCTGCATTTTTTGCACATTGCTAAACCAGCCATTCCTGAAATCCCAAAGTGAGCTCGGTGCACAGGCACACGATCGACAAGACATCTGCCTGCCTTGAGTGCATCCATCTGTGGTCCCCTGACACCCTGAAGCTTATCTCCCTGCCAAAAAGCTGTTACATAAGCCCCCGACTTAAATTTCACATCCAGCCCTGTTGATAGGCAGTTTCCAGTTGTCTCAACGAGCTGCTGACGAATGGGGCTGTCCTTTCCTGCTTGGCTTTGCTCCCTCCCAACCTTGATCATTCCGGATGGTGGATTTGCCTTTGGGGAGCTCAGTCCTGACTGACTGGTGGGTGCAGAGTCACCTGAGCTGCTGCTTGATGGAGGGTCCTACAGAGCATCCAACCTTTGGCTGCTCTCCTGCCATTTGGAAATATCCTTGCACCCCATGACAATGAGCTCGGCTGTTCTTCCCACCCGTCCTGGACCAGCAGATGTGAAGCTGGATGTCTTTGCTCTGCCATAAAACCGAAAGGATGCTGCACGAAGGAACATCTGACTGCAGCGTGGCAGATGCTGCAGGGTGGGGGTTGGAAACGCTGCATCTCAAGGCTCAGCTCTTTGGAGTTGCTTCGGATGCCCACGGGAAGCCTCCATGGAAGGGAGAGAACTTAGGAGCTGGTCTCTGATTAGGCAAATGAATGCACAAGCCACGACGATCCCCCCAGCTGACCTGCAGAACATCTCAAGAAGTTCGCAAGGGGTGAGGAAAAGCCTTGGAAGGCCCCGCAGAGGAAGGCTGGCAGGAGGGTACTGATGGTGCTTTGGTCAGGTTGTCTGCAGCCCTTTGGGGCACTGAGCGTCCTCCCCGTGGCTGTGCCGGCAGCGGGGGATGCCGGGGATGGTGAGCAAAGGCAAAGCCAGCCCTTGGCACGCCGCTTTCCCACCTTGAACCTCTTCTACTTCTCTCTCCTCCCCTCTAGCTCCATCCTTGCGTTACCTCCCCTCCTGAACGGGCTTTGTGTTTTAGGGGGCTCAGCACCCCTCCTGAAAGCCCAGAGATGCTGCCCTGAGGGGCTGGTGGTGGGGAGTTGGGAAAAAGCCTGAGAAGGGCTGCTTGTTGTGCATCCCGGCCGGCGAGGTTCAGGGCGGGAAGTGGGTCAGTGTGTCAGTGCAGGTGTTGGGCCGGGAGCCAAAATCTCGCCGCGCCAGTGAGGAAACTCTCCAAAGAGCAGCGAGCGGCTGCCTCGTCCCTGTGTCGCTCCGTCATCCCTCCCCGCACCCCTTCCTCACCCCCAAACCCCAAATGGGCAGGGGGGCCTGGGCCAGCTGCACCCCTGGGTTAGCTCAGCGTGGTGCTGGCACCGGCCCTTGGTGGCGATTTGGGGCTGTGCCTGGGTTTGGCAGCACCATTCATCACGCCGTGCCCATCGGTGGTGCCCCTGGATGGGTTTGTGGGGTCGGACCTGCTTGTCCCTGCCAGCCCTGAGGCACGATGGGCTCAGGGTTGCTTTGGAGTCCCGTCTGATGGGGAAGGTGTTCGGAGCAAAGCGCCGAGCCCGGTTGTGCGACGGGGTTTTCCACCACCAGCCCAGACCCAGACGTTTCTTCACTTCTGCTCTCTGGAGATCACGGTCTTGCCTGTGCCTCCAGACTCCACAGCCTCGGGTCTCCTGCTAAAGCCATCCCAGCCCTGGACGGGGCTCTCTGAAGTCATCGGGACTGTTATTTACCCACGGCTGAACCTGCCTGCGCGGGAATGCCGCTCGCCTTGGAAACCTTGCTGGAAATGTTGGCAGAGCAGCTCCTGCAGGACTCTGAGCAGCCCCGGCGCTTTGGCTGGGCGAGTGCTGAGCGTGAATCACACTTATTTATAGCCTGGGAGCGCCTGGCGAGTCCCTTACGTTCACTTTTCACGTGGAAAGGAGCTCCCTGCCCTCACCATGTGGCCTCCCCAGCAGCTCTGGGACAGCACCAAGGGATGGGGGTGATGCTCCAGCCCTCCCAAAACAACCCCAGCAGAGGAAGGGAGCACCTGAGGACTAGCTTATTGTCCTGCAGCAACGTTGTGTCTTAAATGGACTTTGGATTTGCACCTTTGGGTCCTGGAGGAAGGCAGAGTCACCTACAAGGAGATCATTTCCATCATCTCTCCCGGCAGCATCTCTGTGGGGTCTGGCTGTCCTCAGCTGGGCTGGTTCCTCCTGCTTGCTCCTTGAGGGATGGCTGCAGAGCATCTTGGAAAGGCAGGAGCACTTCCTTTAGCCTTGGAAACCTCTAGACCTGGTCCAGGGGCTTCTGCTTCCTAAGAAGGAGTTGGGAAATGAGGGTGAGGAGTGGGGACAGCTGTGAGTCCAAGGCCAGAGGTGTTCCCATCCGCCCTCCTGGGGCAGCTCCTTGAGCTCTCACTGAGGAAGGTGGGAGCCAGACCGGCTCCTCTGTGCCCAAACCAGCTCCACCCTGGCTGGAGGAGCTGTTTGGGTAGGAAAAGCTGTCGCTGGAGGCACAGCAGGATGCTGCACACAGCCCTGGTGCCAGGGTTAAATGCAGACACACCACTGCAGCCTGGTCTGGGTCAGCATTGAGCTTTCCTGCCTCTGCATCCTGGTGTGACTCCCATCCCTTTGGGCTTCCTCCTACTTGGCAGCTCCCCGTGGGGCACCAGGGATGGGGTGGGGATGGGGAACTGTGATGTCTGTGCTGTCCTCAGGCCTAACCCCTTCCCTCTGTCCCTGGCAGGACCTGTGTGGTGCCACCACCTGTGACACGCTGGGCATGGCAGACGTGGGCACCATGTGTGACCCCAAGCGCAGCTGCTCCGTCATCGAGGACGACGGGCTGCCCTCGGCGTTCACCACCGCCCACGAGCTGGGTAAGGCTCCCCCCTCTCCTCTCCCTCTCGGGAAGAATTCCAGGAGCTGGCACGGCTCAAAATAGCCCTGGTTTCATCCTCCGGAAGATGAGACAATGAGCGGTGTCAGGTGATGGGGAAACTCCACCTTGGGGCATGAGACTGTGCCTGAGCCAGGTGGGAGAGGGCAGCTGAGCAAGCCAAAGGCTTTGCTGCCGTGGTTGCTACCACAGTGGGTTTCCAGGATTCAGGAGTCCTGAAATAACAGGCAGAGGGCACACCTACCTCTGGGAGGAGGAGGAGGGAGGGGGAGAGTGCTGAAGTCACTGCACAGTTTCCCTTGTCCTTCCTGTCTCTTGTGCTTCCCTCCTGCCTGAAGAATCTGGGAGGGAACTGGGGGGCTCGGGGGCTCTGCTGGGCAGCCACAGCCACTGCAACCCTTCCAAGGATCTGCCCCAGCCCGTGCCTCAGTTTCCCCTGTTGCAGGGGGCTGTGGGGGCCCTGCCCTGCCCTGCCCTGCCCACCCTGTGGGGTCATTCACTCTGCCCGCCTTGTGCCACCCCCAGGCCATGTCTTCAACATGCCCCACGACAACGTGAAGGCCTGCGAGGAGGTCTTTGGCCGGCTGAAGACCAACCACATGATGTCCCCCACGCTCATTCAGATCGACCGTGCCAACCCCTGGTCAGCCTGCAGCGCTGCCATCATCACCGACTTCCTCGACAGCGGCCACGGTGAGCCCTCCTGTGCCCCTCGTGTCCCTGCCCCATGGGAGGAGGATCCATCCCTGGGGGTGTGCACTGGAAGGTGTGGGGGGCCATAGAGCAGCTCCTCTGCTGGCCCTGCAAACAAACTCAGGGGGAAAGGGTGAGTTTGGCAGCATTTCTGGACCATCCAGACTTCCTGGGTGCTGGGATGTCCCCAGCAGTGCCATTGGTGCTGAGGCTGCTGCAGCCTCCCCAGGAGATGAACCCACATGGGTTGGGATGCAGCTGACCTGGAGGGTATCCCTGGGGTAGCACTTGGACACCTGTGACCAAATTCCCAGTGGCCATCCCTCCCCACACCGGTCCCCACAACCCCCCCAGGACACGGTAGACGCCCCTGTCCCATCTCCTGCAGGGGACTGCTTGCTGGACCAGCCCGCCAAGCCCATCCCACTGCCCGAAGACCTGCCGGGCAGCAGCTACAGCCTGAACCAGCAGTGCGAGCTGGCCTTCGGCGTGGGCTCCAAGCCCTGCCCCTACATGCAGTACTGTGCCAAGCTGTGGTGCACGGGCAAGGCGCGCGGGCAGATCGTGTGCCAGACCCGGCACTTCCCCTGGGCCGACGGCACCGGCTGCGGCGACGGGCGCTTCTGCCTCAAGGGAGCCTGCGTGGAGAGGCACAACATCAGCAAGTACAGGGTGAGTGCCGGCACTGGGAGCCCCAGGGATGCCCCACGGGGTTGCTCCGAGTGGGTGCTGGCTGATGTGGGACGAGCTGGAGGCCCCTTGGATGTCACCGTGTGTGATCTCACCTTGGATATCGTGGGTGGTTTTGGGCACTGCAATGTAAGAAAGATCTGAAGCCATCGGAGAGTGTCCAAAGATGGGGAAGGGCCTGGAGGGAAAGCCCTGTGAGGACACTGAGGGCTTTTGGTGTGTCCAGCTGGAGGAGAGGAGATTGAGGGGACACTTCATTGCAGGGACAACTGCCTCGGGAGGGGCAGAGGAGGGGCAGGCACTGAGCTCTGCTCTAGGGGGGACCAGGGACAGCACCCAGGGAATGGCTGGAGTTGTGTCAGGGCAGGGGCTCGTTGGATCTCAGGACAAAGCTCTTCCCCCAGAGGGTGGTTGGGCACTGCCCAGGCTCCCCAGGGCAGTGGGCACAGCCCCAAGGCTGCCAGAGCTCCAGGAGCCTTTGGATGATGCTCTGGGGCACAGGGGGGGACTCTTGGGGCTGGTCCTGTGCAGGGCTGAGGGCTGGACTGGGTGATCCCTGTGGGTCTTTCCAACTCTGTGATATTTCTCAAGCAGTGATGCTGCTCCGCTCCAGCCAGCCCTGGGCAGGTTTGGGGGCAGCTGGAGGTTTTTCTGGTGAAGGGATGGAGAGGGTGATGGAGATGCAACACCTCATGCCCTGTGTCCACCCTCAGGTGGACGGTGGCTGGGCCAGGTGGGCTCCCTACGGGCAGTGCTCCCGGACGTGCGGCGGAGGGGTGCAGCTGGCCAAGCGGGAATGCACCGACCCGGTGCCAGCCAACGGGGGCTCCTACTGCGAGGGAATCCGTGTCAAGTACCGCTCCTGCAACCTGGAGCCCTGCCCCGCTGCAGGTGAGCTCCGCCTGGGACAACCCCCTAAACCCGGAGCTGGAGGTCCAGGTGGTGCTCATCCCCCACATCCCTGTTTTTTCACCAGTGCCAGGGAAGAGCTTCCGCGAGGAGCAGTGTGAGGCTTTCAATGGCTACAGTCACAGCACCAACCGCCTCACAGCCTCCGTGTCCTGGGTCCCCAAATACTCTGGAGTATCGCCCCGGGACAAGTGCAAGCTCATCTGCCGGGCCAATGGCACCGGGTACTTCTACGTGCTGGCACCCAAGGTTGGTGAGAGACCCCTGGGCTGTGGGATGACTCCAGCGTGCCTGGAATTGAATGAGTTTTCCTTGTCCTGGTGGGTGGATAGTGTTGGATGAGGTGGTAGAGGAGGGGAATCCCATCAGGCTGCCGTGCATCAACTTGTCTGCTTTACCTCATGGCTGGAGTTGGTCCATGGAGGGTTGTAAAGGTGCCTCTGGGATATTCCCAAGGTCCTGGAATGGAGGGGCATAACTGTGGTGCTGGGGAAGTGATGTGCAGGATGGGGTGGGCGTCGGGGTGTGGCACTGAGCGGGTTGGTGTTAGTGGGTCTCTGCAATGCAAAGGGCAAGGAAATGCTGTAGTTGGAGGAGAAAAGGGATGTAACCCCATCCATCTCTTCCCAGAGCCCCCCAAACCCCTGACTGCAAAGCAGAGCCTGAGCAAAGGGTGCCACAGTGCCCGCTGGCACCTCCTCAGGACCTGCTGTGTGGGTTGGGGTTGGTTTGCTGCAGCTGGGAGGGCCTGGGGGGTGTCAGAGGGAAACGCAACAGCTTGGTGTGCTCCCCCTGGCGCAGGTTGTGGATGGCACCCCCTGCTCCCCGGACTCCACCTCGCTCTGCGTCCAGGGCAAGTGCATCAAGGCAGGCTGTGATGGCAAGCTGGGCTCCAAGAAGAAGTTCGACAAGTGCAGCGTCTGTGGAGGAGACAACAAGAGCTGCAAGAAGGTCTCAGGGTTGTTCACCAAACCCATGTGAGTGCTTGGGGGCTGCGTGTGGTTCCCCTTCACCCAGCTCTGCTTTTTTGGGGCTGCAGGAAGGTCGTGGAGGTGGTGACAGGGGATAAGTCCATCATGTGCATCACTGGGGTGGCTCTGAAGGAGAAGCAGGACACATTTAATGTGCTGTTGGCTCCTGCAGATGGAGTTATCCCTGGTGACATCAGGCTTGGCAAAAGTCGGCGTAGGGAGGAGATTCAAAACGACCTCTGTGGCAAGGAGGAGACAACTGCAGGGGTGGGAGGATCTCAGGTCTGAGGTCACGGGGCAGTGTGATGTCCCCAATACCCTGCCCTGACCGCTCTTCTCCTCCAGGCATGGCTACAACTTCGTGGTGGTCATCCCCGCGGGCGCCTCCAACATCGACATCCGCCAGCGGGGCTACAAGGGGCTGGTCGGCGATGACAACTACCTGGCGCTGAAGAACGCCCAGGGCAAGTACCTCCTGAACGGCCACTTCATCGTCTCAGCCGTGGAGAGGGACCTGATGGTGAAGGGCAGCGTCCTGCGCTACAGCGGCACCGGCACCGCCGTCGAGAGCCTCCAAGCCTTCAAGCCCATCCAGGAGCCCCTCACCCTGGAGGTGCTCTCCGTGGGCAAGATGACCCCGCCGCGCGTCCGCTACTCCTTCTACCTCCCCAAGGAGAGCAAGGAGGACAAGTCCACCTACAAGAAGGAGGGCAAGCCCCTTCCGGACCTCAACAACAGCGTGCTCAGCCTGTCCAACCGGCTGGACGGCGGGAGGCCGAGCTACAAGCGCCCCTCGTACAAGTGGGCGGTGGGTGGCTGGGAGGCGTGCTCGGTGACCTGCGGGGACGGGCTGCAGAAGCGCCCCGTGGCCTGCCACGACTCCTACGGCCAGCCGGCCGCCGAGTGCGACGCCGCGCAGAGACCCCCCGACGTCCGGCTCTGCGGCGAGCCCTGCCCGGCCTGGGAAGCAGGACCGTGGTCTCCCTGCTCCAAGAGCTGCGGCCGCGGCTTCAAGAGGCGGGCGTTGAAGTGTTTGGTCCCCGGCGGGCGCCTCCTGCCCCGGGAGAGTTGCAATTTTCGGAGGAAGCCGCAGGAGCTGGATTTCTGCACCTTGAGGCCGTGCTGAGCGGGTCGAGGGGTGTCTGCGAGGAAGGGCGTGCTGCTCCTCTGGCCCAGCGGCTGCCAGAGCGTGGCAGGAGGGGAGATGTCCATAGCACATAGCAAACGGGGGGAAAAAATAGGAAAAAACGGGGGGAAGATAAAAAAAAAGGGGCCCTGGGTGTCGGGACACCCCACACAGCTGGGAGAGAGGGCTCCTACCGACCAGGTCGCTCGGAGACAGAGTGGGAACGAACATCTACCTCGAAGCCACTGAATGACATGGAAACCACCTGTGGCCGTGGGAGCTGGGGGGGGACGGATGGAAACCAGGGAGGATCATCCCTGCCTGGGCTGGGTCCACGCACAGGCAGGGAGATGCCCTTGCATTGCACAGCCCTCCCAGGGCCAAGCCTACCTCCCCTCTCCCCAGAACCCCCAACGCTCATGCTGAAAGGATTTACCAATGCAATGACCCACGAGGTGCTGGGCCTGAGGCTGGTGGTGACTTCGTGGCCCCAGCAGCATCCCCGGGCCAGGCTGCAAGGTGGTGGCTTTATTTTCGTTCTCTCCTGATGTTTATGACCTGACCAGTGTAAATTTTATGGTGCTTAACTCTGTATTTTTTTATTTTTGTTTTAACCTCCTTCCTCCTCTCCTGACGGACGTAAACCTTGCATAGCAGGGCCGGTGTTATTCCCAGTGGGATCTCACCTGCCTGAGGGTTTCCTTTGGTGCTTTGGGATGGGGCTGTGTGAGCGTCGGATGTTCCTCAACACTCTGGTCCTCCCACCTGAAGGTTTTCAGGATTCAAAGGGGTTGCCGTGGACCAGAGGTGTGAGCTGTCATTCCCCCCCCCACCAAAAAAAAGCAACAAGCAACTGTACTGTAGGACCACAGGGTCAGACACAGCCCCACCAGTCGCCGGTGCTTCACTCCGCTCTAGAAATGGTGCTCCATGCTTACTGGGACCAGTTTGCCATGCCCAGACATCCCACTGCCCTCCAGCCTCTGGGCCAGGTTGGCATGTTTTTCCTCTGAGCTCTGGCAGAGCTGGGGGGACTCCCTGGCATCACTTTTGAGCTGCGGGAAGATTTAATTTGAGTTTCAGGCTCTCCTGAGGGGAAAGGAGCTCAGCGGGATTCAGGAGTGTAGGAAGAGAGGGAATGTTGAGCCTCTTGCTGCTGCAGAGCATCTACAACCAGTTTGCCACTCCAGAGTCTTGTGCAAGGGGTTATTTTGTACCTCTGATGTGCCCACTGTGGTCAGAGGCTGTTTTACCTCCCTCCAAAATCCATTTAACCATTGCTTAGGACTCTTGCTCAGATCAAATCATCAGGGATCATTTCATTTTTTGCTGTATTCACTGATGAAGGTGCCTCTTAATTAAATTAGCTGTGACTCTGAGCAAGCCAGAGCATCTGGCTTGACCTACACACTTTTGGGATCATCAAAAAAGGGATTTTATGGGTGAGACAGAGATTTTGGGTAGGCAGAAGATGCTGGCTCAGCAGGTGGAGGCTGGGAGCTTTCCTAGCTCAGTCCCCCGGAGGCCCAGCATGGAAATGCCCCTTGGTTGGCTCCCACAGGTCTCCAGCTGTGGGCAAGGTGAGAAGGGTGACAACAACCACGACAGCGGTGGCACGAGGGTGACAATGTCTGTGAGCTCATCCTCCCTGGATTGATGCAATTCCTTTTTCAACACCCTCATGTTTTGGATCTCGGCGCTGCTCCACAGAGCCAGGAGCAGATGTTGTGGTTGCTCTTGCGCAGCGGGGGACGGGGTTTAACGTTCGTAGGAAATCCCTTCCAGGTCTCCATTCCCATGAACAGACCATCCATTTTCCGAGGGTTTTCCCGCCGAGCCCGCCGCGCTTTCCTTTGGGGACAGAGCTCGGAGGAGCTGCCCTTTGGTGTCTTGCCATCCCCCAGCTGGTTCCCAAGCCACCAAGCAATTGTCACCCTTGTTCCCAGGGAGGGGAGGGATTCCTTGTGTGCGGTTCTTTTGCCGAGGGTGCAGCAAAAGGACGGAGATGCCGACGGAACCGGCTGCTTTGTGTATACCATGTATACTGAACCTTGATCTCTGCTGTTTGTGCATCAATAGCAACCTGAAATAAAACTGTATTTAAAGTTACACCTGGTTCCTGGCGGTGCACAGTCCTGCCAGAGTTATTCTTTGGTGGCTGCAGGGTGTTTCGTCTCTTCTTGTGATCCCAGCCTTTCAAAGCCTCATCTCGTTAACTAAAGAACAAAACAACACCTTTAAAAGCCCAGCAGGTTTGTTCTGACTTGGCTCTGCTGCAGGATTTGCTGTTGGTAAGAAAAAAACCCAGGCTGAAGGAGCCCAGTGGTGAACGAGCCCCCATGAGCCCCAAGGGTCACCAACACCAGGATGTTAAATGGACAAGGCTGGTTTGCCTTAGGCTGAAATCAGGATGTTCTTTTGTCGGGATAACCGGAATACAGAGTTAAAGGAATCATTGTCAACTGGAACAGCACTCTCACGTCCTGGAAAAACCATGGCTGTGTGTTCCTCCTGAAATTCCCAGCACACCCTCCCTGAGTCAGAGCCCTCCTTCCCTGTTCCCTGGGGCCACCAGTGAGATAAAGCCCTTCCTTTCGGTGGGACACGTCAGCTCAGGGCTGCCTGATGTCACCCCCGCCAGTTCTCAGCAGATTTTAATTTTTCCCTCAGCAAATGCAACTCATTTCCCCGTTACGTTGTAATGAGTTGGCAAATTTCTTGTGTTGTGTTTGGTGGGGGATGGACGGACACAGGTTTGCTTTGCTTTTCACTGTCACAGAATGGTTTGGGTTGGAAGGGACCTTAAAGCCCACCCAGTGCCACCCCCTGCCACGGGCAGGGACACCTTCCACTGTCCCTAGTTGCTCCAAGTTTATCCAGCCTGGCCTTGGACACTTCCAGGGATCCAGGGGCAGCCACAGCTTCTCTGCCCACCCTGTGCCAGGACCTGCCCACCCTCCCAGGGAAGGATTTCTCCCCAATATCCCATTTTAAAGAAGGAAAACACAACAGGCACGACTGAGCACTTCCCCCTCACCAGCTCCTCCAGGGATCCAAAGGATTCACTCCCTGTGTCTCCTCCCACGATAAAGCACCTTCAGCCCAAATATATCCCACACTGCAAACAGTTTTCTGGGGACAGAGAGGGACATTTCCACCCGGCACAGCCACGAACCTATTCAGGAGCAGAAAACCAGGTTCAAACCACCACCTCATTCCTCCAGCACCAGGTGACAGCCACGTTTTTAACCAGATGCCCTTAAAAAAATCACTCAGAGAGACAAAAAAATCCACCGAGCCCCACGTCTTTACCTGAAAAGAAGGGGAAAAACTCAGCCCTGGTGCCAGAAACACCCCCTTGAAGGGAAAGCTGGTGGTGACTTAATGGGGCTGAGCCAAACCTGGCAGCAGGAGGTCCACCTGAATCCTCCCTCCATCCCAAACACGGAGAAAACCTGGAGCTTTGAAACCTCAGCTTCTCTGGGTTTAAACTGGGGTTGAAAACAACCAGGGAAATGAAGGTCTGATGGAGCAATGAGCATAAAATTCACCTCCTCAGGCCAAGGAGTTGTGCCCAGAAGTCTCTGCTTTGGTCCAAACCCGTCCCTGGCTGAGCTGGAGGACTGGAGATGGCTTGGGCAGATCACACCAAACGCCTTCAGGAACCTAAGACTCAATCCTGCCGCCGGGATCGGCTGCAAATCCGCTTGTTTCCATTTGTCCCATGCTGAAACTGCAGAAGTTTGAATAAAAAAATTAAAAATTAAGATTACCTGGAGTGTAATCAGGGAGAGAAACCATTGGGGGTGAGGGAAGTGCTCATGGCCCATTTGTTGATGTATCCAGGGCTTTGATGTGGCTGTGGATCAGCTCCCTAAGGTTGGGATACTGCCTTGCTATTTATATGTGTAGATATATATAAATATATATATATATACACACACATAAATATATATTACTGCCATTGCTATTAATAATAATTATAATTACTGGGCTTTGCCAGGAGACAAAAGTAAAACCAGACGTGCGTCGAATGGATGGACCTAATTGATAACACATGTCCTGCAGGAAAACTCTCCTGGGAGGAGAAAGAAACTGGGAAGGGCTCTGCTGTGCCTGGGAAAACGGGAATGCTCCCCTGGGCCGGGGGATGTGGATGAAGATGCTGACGTGGAGCTGGGTGGGAGAGCCCGGCCCCCCTCCCTGCTCTCCTCCATCACCTCTCCTGTGATAACTGCTGGTCTGCCCCAACCTGGTGGGGAAAATCCTGCTCTCCAAGCAGAAAAGGCCTTTTTTTTTCCTCCCCCTGCTCTGGCACCTCTGAGAATGACGTGAACTCTGGGTCAGGCACTCCGGGATAGCCTGGGCAGCTTTTCTGGTGGGGATGGAGCCGAGTTCCAGCATGGACGGGCTGGGAAGGGATGCCAAGGCTGGGCAGTGCCGACCCTTTGCTGCAGACTAAACTTCCCCCTATTGTCCTCCCAGCCAGCCAACTGACACGTTCCCACAAGCATTTCTGCTGCTGTGGGCTTATTTATTATTATTATTTTAATATATATTTTTTTCCTAACTATACAATACTCTCGGTGCCAAATTTATCTGGCTGAAGCTCGTGGATTTATGGCAAGAAAGTTCCCACCTCCTTGTTGACCGGCGGCGGGGGCAGGATTTTATCTTTTCGGAGGCCTCCATTGTGTATTTTCGCTCCAATAAATGCATAATCCTTGGAGAAGTGATGGCAGAAGGAGCGAGACGGCGTTTGCCGGCGTCAGCATCTCCCAGGGAATGAGCTGAGTAAATCAGGCAGCTGTTAAAGATTATAACCCTTAACTAGGCAAAACTCTTGGAAATTGCACCTTTCCAGCTGACTCCTGGGGAAGGTGCTGCCTTTGGATTTCGCCTAATTAATATCAAGTTCAACCGAGCAAGTCCAGGCTCCCAAATGGTTATTTAATGTGGCTTGATTATTTTTTAAAAGTTTTTTTTGTTTCGCTCCCCCCCAACTTGTAAATGAATTTAGCGCTGGTGAAAGGTGTTGGATTGACAGCCCTGGAAATATAAGTCCTCCAGGAACAGTGTTTTTGGAGTTGTGAAGGGAACAACACTGTGTGTAATCCAGATGTAAGGGTAATTATTTGCAGTAACAGCTGCTTTTTTCTCTAAATTAAAAATTAGAGCCCGTGGGGATTCATCAGAATGTCTGAGACACTTTGAGGTGGCCCAAGCCCTCCCTCCCTCCCATTGCAAAAGCTTCAGGGGTTTTGGATTTTGATGCATCCCGAGGGTTGATGGAAGTGTTGGTTTTCCACTCATAGCCCAGGTTTCCCCTTTGGACCTGAAAAAGGGAAGTTTGCCGGGACCAGCACGTTGCAGTCGCTGTTTTATTTCCTTCCAGGAAAGAAAAAGCAAAGCCACAGAACTGGTACAAAATGAGGGACATCCAAATATTTCCCTTGGAGCTGCCCCTGGGAAAGGCACGGAGAGGGGTCCCTGGTCCCAGGGGCGATGCTGAGTGGGGCATCCCGGCACGTGCCACGTTCCCCCACGCCCAGCCCTGGGAATTACTCACCAAATCCATCTGGGATTCGCTCCTACCAATGCCACGGAGGGGATATATATTTTTCTTTGGAGGGGGGTGAGTTTATACGGGAAAAGAATCCCCCTGCCCTCGGCTTTGCCCAGACTGCAGGGCTTTGCTCTGGGATTCCTCTTGCCTTTGATTTTCCCGTTGTTTCTGCTGCTGGGAAGCCAAAAGCTCCAGGGATCCTGTGTGTGATCCCTGCTCTGTCTCCTCCTCGCTGCCGGGGGCTCTCAGCCCTCTCCGTGGTCTGGAGCCGTGGCTCCAGCAAGGGTTAACTCTTCCAGCTGCCTTTCCACATTTTTCCATTTAATATTGCCTCTGAAGAAACAAACAGAGGCGAATCCCACCCTCTCCCCGGAGACTCTTTCTTGGCTTGTTCCAGAGAACATGCGGATGATCATTATTTGTCCTATATTTTCTTTTTCGGTGCCTCATTTCAGCAGCCCAGGGGGACTGAGCAAACGGAACGACCGAACGAACAAGGGAAGCAATAAACCCAAATAAATAACCAACTGATAAAGCTGGAGTGGGAAGGAGATTAAAAAAGACCCCAGCAACATTCCCCTTGTGGTGTGGAGAGGCTGGAAAAGAGGGACCAACAGGCCCGGGCAGGGTCACCTGGAGCAGGTGACACAGGGATGTGTCCAGGCGGGGTTGGGATATCTCCAGAGAAACATGTTATCCCTGGACAGCTGTTCCAGGCTCTGCCACCCCCAACTTCAAGAAGTTCTTCCTCACTGAGGTGGAACTTGTTTTGTTTTAATTTATGGCCATTGCTGCTCATCCTGTCATTGGGCACCACTGAAAAGAGTCTGGGAACATCCTCTTGACTCCCACCTTGGAGATATTTTTATGGCTTGATGGGATCCCCTCTCAGTCTTCTCCAGGCTCTCACAGTCTCTCCTCAGACCCCAAATCATCTCTGTGACTCTCCACAGCCCCTGCTGGAGTTCAGAGTCACAATATTCAGGTAAGAATCCTTCGACACCACTGAGAATAGGAAAGAGCACCTGTCAGATTTCAGGGATTCCTCAAACCAGCAGTGGGATAAAGCTGGAATGTCCAGGAACTGACACAATCAGACACAGTGGCCACCTCTTCCTGCAATCCCTGATCCCACCAGATTTTTTTCCCTCCGTTCTTCTCACACAGTCAAATGTCTTGCTCTCCTTCTCTGCTGCGGTCCTGGGCCAGGGCACAGATCCCAGGCAGATCCCCACGGCTCCCTCGCCCTCTCCAGAGGATTGGGAATTGTTTATGACCTGGCTCTTACAGCTCTGGATGTGCTGAAAGCCCTTTCACGCCTCCAAGTCTCAGCTCCTGATGGGCAGCAACAGACCAGCATTGAGCCCTGGGCTGAGTCGGAGCTGAACGAGGTCCAGGCACATGGAGAGGCTCTGGGGATGCTCCGGCTGTGCTGCTCCTCCTGCATCCCAACCCCTGCATCCCACCCACCGGGAAGGAGCAGCTCCAGAGGCCACACCACCTTCCCCTCCTCGCTCATCCCTCTTGGAGGGGACTGAGGGGACACTTCAGTGCAGGGACAACTCCCTCCGGAGGGGCAGGCACTGAGCTCTGCTCAGGGGGGACCAGGGACAGCACCCAGGGAATGGCTGGAGCTGTGTCAGGGCAGGCTCAGGTTGGATCTCAGGACAAGGTTGTTCCCCCAGAGGGTGGTCGGGCACTGCCCAGGCTGCCCAGGGCAGTGGGCACAGCCCCAAGGCTGCCAGAGCTCAGGGAGCCTTTGGATGATCCTCTGGGGCACAGGGGGTGACTCTTGGGACTGGTCCTGTGCAGGGCTGAGGGTTGGACTGGGTGATCCTTGTGGTCCCTTCCAACTCAGCATGTTCTGTGCCTCTGTGGTCCCTGCAAACTGGGAACATCTGCCTGGGCTAACACGGGAAGCCAGGAGTGTTTGTGCCGGCTCCGCAATCGGCACTTCCATGTTTGCTCACACGGGGCTTGTTTAAAGCCCACTAGACAGGAGGATGGATGTGTGTGGGATTGCCACGACTCAGGACAGGCTGAAATCTCCTCCTCTCAAGGCTGACACCGCCTGGGAGCAGGGACAGCAAACCCAGGCCACAGCCTGGAATCCAGGAATCCAGGAATCCATGAATCCATGAATCCATGAAACCAGGAATCCAGGAATCCATGAATCCAAGAATCCATGAATCCAGGAATCCATAAATCCAGGAATCCATGAATCCATGAATCCAGGAATCCAGGAATCCAGGAATCCAGGAATCCAGGAATCCAGGAATCCATGTGCGACAGAAAACAGAGGGGAAAACGAAGGGCGCAAGAGGATGATATATGGATTTCATCAGGTCATTCCCAGTGGATGTTGCCCCCATTTACACCAGCCAGCAATGAGACCTCTCCCACCTCAGGCTTGGAAGAGATGGAAAATGATGTCTGAGGGCTCGACTATTTGGTTAGAAAAGGTGCTTTGCATCCCTTTCCCTTCGGAAAGCAAAGCCCACAAGTCCTCCCAGATGCCACTATTCCCCTATAAAGGTGGGAATGAGGGTGTAGGGGAGAAGTAGGAGGGAAAGGAATATTAATGGAACTGTCTAGACACGCAACCACAAGTTGGGATGCTCCTGCTTCGAGATCACGGGGGCTCCAAAAATGTGTATTTTCCTAAATTGTGCAAACTGCATCCCAAGAAATCCCAGAAATGCCCGGAGGAGGAGGAGAAAAGCAGGGCTGATTGCACCTGATGGCAGTGGGATGCTTTCCCAGCAGGAGGCTTTTTTTGGGCAGTGGGCTGTGGGAAGTCAGATCCGTGGGAAGTTGGGTCAGTGGAGGCTCCCCAGGGAGGAGAGGAACAGGAGCCTCCGAGCAGGCAGAAATTCCTCCCTGTCCGCCCCTTTCTTCAGCAATCCAAATATCACGAATATCCTGAGAAAGAGGCTGTGCAGCAGATGGGATTTGGGCCCTTTGGGGAAGCTGGGAATCCACCATGGGAATGTGATCTCGGGAGGCTGCAGAGCTGCACACCCAGGAGCCTTGGGCAGCTTGGGAAACTCAGAGTCCTGCCTTGCCCTGGACCTTGGCCCAGAGCCCAGCTCCAATCGTTCGAGCAGTGCCACAAAACCCCTTCCCAGCCTGGGACACTAAACCTTGCCTTGGTGAGTCCAGCTCTGCAAGACCCCCTTGAATCCCCCGGAGTGGATGCCAACCATCTGGAGAAAGCCACGTCCTCACCCCCTTCCTTCTCCCATCCGAGCCGACGTCATCCCTGCTCCCATCAAAGGCTTTCCCAAGTGTCCTTTCCTGGCACTGCTGGCTCACTCTGGCCTTTTCGGGATGTCCCTTTTCCTGGGGACATCTTGCACTCAGCAGTGCAACCCCAACTCGTTGCACAACCCGGGTCAAACGCTGAGACCTGGGAACTGGCCGGCATTTCTCCCTGGATTGCTCCGAGCGATCCTTCCAGGGAATTTATTTATCTCCTTTGTGGTCCCTTGTGCAATTTGTATAAAATCAGGGTGTTGACCTCCAGCAGAACACACAGAAGGGATGGGGCTGCTCAGATTTCCCCAGAACTGGACATTTTGACTTTAGGGAGGGAAAAAAATCAAAGGGTGAACTTCCCACTAAGTTTAGGAAAATTTGGCGAGGGATGCTGAGATTCTGGGATCAAAGCAACCAAGGTCAAGAGGCAGCAAAGCGTCCTTGTGTGCAGCACCTCCTGCAGAGCATCCTGCAAAGGCTTGGGGGAATTAAGGCTCAGGAGGAGAGTCTTCCACGCCCTGTGAGATTTCGGGGATTGCTCCAACCTCCTGAGCTCTGGCTGGCTCATCCCTTTAGGTTTCCTTAGAAAAGTCCCAATTTAGCACCTGCTTTGCAGAGCTTTGCCTCCTCCCAGCTCCCCATAGAGGAAAGCAGGGGCCAGGCTGAGTGTCTGGTGGGTCCCAAACCCACACCACGGGGTCCAGCCGAGAATGCTGACCCTCTGGAGGTGCTGACCCCTCTGGAATTGCAGGAACCCCCTCCTAAGGGATTCATTTCGGGCCATGCTTTAACATGCAAGGTTTGCCCCTAGAGCAGTCCCTCCCCAGAGCTTTGCTTTGCACTCTTGAGTGCTTAATGGCTCATGTTTATGAGACCTAAAAATATTTACTTGGGGAAGAAGGGGCAGGGAGAGGAGACATCACTTGAAGATTTTATAGGGCATGCTTGGGAAAGAGGCTTGTATAAAAATAACATGGTATTGAAGATTAAAAAAAAACCAAGCACAACCAAACAACAGCCCAGGGCAAAGCCCCTGGATGACCCCGAGGATGATGCTGGAGGATGGAGACCCCGGTAGGAGCCAGCCCTTTGGAAACTTCGCCCAGATTTCATGGCCAGGAGGGTTTCTGTTGTGATCTGAGCTCTCCTCAGTATTTTATTTCACCTCGTGCCAACCCCTCACGGTCTGCTAACAGGAGCTCCAGGGAGGAGGGACATTTGGGTGTGATGCCCAAATTGTTGGAAGGCAAAAGGGTTCAGGCAAAATTCAGGGGCTGCTGGAGGGGGAGCAGGAGGAATTCCGGCATGGGATGGCAGTAGCCTGGATGCGTCTGGCTGGAATTCTGCTCCTGAAGAAATATGAAGTGCTAATTCCCTTTTCCCTGGAGGCTGGGCCAGCGCCGGCCGGGGTTATCGGTGCGGGCAGGGCACCCTCCACAGAGGCCACATGTGGGGGGATGGACAAGGGGGATTCACGCCCGAGGCACGGCCAGTTCAGCTCTTCCCCTTTATTTTTAAAGGGCATTTTGTTTCCATGGGGAAAAGGGAAGAAATCGATGACGTCCACGGCCTGGAGAAAGGAGTGCCTGTGCCCTGACACCATAAGCCCCTTTTTGTGCTGCGGAGGGTCCGACGTCGCCGTAGTGGTGCCTCGACGATGCGCCCGCGGGCACAGGCTGGGCATTGTTTGAGGCACATCCAAGGGTGGATCGGGGCCTGGTGACACTCTGGAATGTCGGCACGACCCCTTGGCACGAGCTCCTCGGGCACTCAATGGGGTATTGTCTGCCCGGAGCTGCGGGTGGCACAGGGCAGCGTGGAGCGGTGGCAGGGGGGTCAAGGACATAAAGACAACCCAGAAGTGCCTCACTTGTGCTTTTTAACACTCCCCATCTCGCTCCCATTCCAGAACACCTCATGTTTTGGAGCTGCCAAGCACCAGGATTGAATACGAAAGCTTGACAAGACCATTCACTGAAGGCTTGGACTTGATGGTCCTCGTGGGTCCCTTCCACCTGGGAATATTCTGTGGAACGAAGGAGCTCAGGGATGGATCTCTCTGGGGTGGCAAAGGCCAGCAGAGGCGCAGGGAGCTCACGCTGCTGCTCCATCAGGAGGGGATGAGCACGATGGCGAGACACAACGCGATGCTCGAGGGCTCTGGGAGTGCTGCCAAGCCCTTTGCCCTGGACCACGACTCGTGGGTGGCTTGCAAGGAGGCCCATTTCACTGGGGACAGCTCTGTGTTGCACTTCAGAGCCCAAATATGGGCCTGACCAGAATTCTGTCCTCCTTTCTGTCACCAGCTGAGCCCAAACTGTGTCTGAGTCATCCAGGATTAACCTGCTGGTGATGCTGGCAGTTTGGTGGTGCACGTTTGCACGGCAAGGAGAGGAGCGAGGGCAGGTCCCTGCAGTGCATCAGCTTTAGGGGGTGACAGCTCAACCTCCCTGGCTGTTTCGGAGCCTCGTGCCAGCAGGTTTTGGGGCAATCGGTGACAGCAGCTGCATTTGTTGAATTTTTGGTGTTTGGAGCACGGTGAAGTCAACAGAAACCTCCCGTGAATTTTTATGGCAACAGGATTGGGGCCAGAAGGAATCTGCAATCTAAACACCCACAGCCCCTGTGGACATCTGGACATGGACCTGAGCTCAGTCACTCCAGGAGAATAAGCTTTGATGTTGCAGACAGGAGCGGGCCCATCCAGCAAAATTCTTCCAGGAATCCCACCAGGCTCCAAGGGAATGATCCCACCAGATGAGCATCTGTTGTTGGGAAGGTGGCACCACCAAGAGCTGTGACCTGATGCTTTGTGTGGCCTCCCAAAGGCGAGATCCCAGGTTGCTGAGGTTGATGAGACCCCAGATCTCCCAGTGCTGAGCTTGGGGGGTGTCTGATTAAAGGATGGGGCACTCAGTAGATGACCCCAAGGAGGAGGAGGTAACGTGGGTACAGGGTGTCTCTGTTCCACATTCCTGCTTCATCCACGTGGTATGATTTTCCCCACTTGAATTCCTCATGTCTGCTCAGACCACATCTGACTTCTATCCCCGGCACGTCTGGATGACTGGTGAGAGAAAACAAGAGTTGGGAGGATGGAGATAAGGTTTCCAATGCCAGGAATCCCTTTATCCCCTCAGTCCTGGGGCTAACCTAGGAAAAATCACAGGTTTCTCCAAGACTCCCAGGAAAAACGTGCTTTCCTGCCTGTGTCACATCACTCTGATGCTCTGCAGACAAACTCACCCTCCGTGCCCAGCACAGATGATTCTTTTTGGGTGTCTTGGCCCCACTGAAGGGCCCTGAAGCCCGGCCATAAACAATGAGTCAGCTAATCCAAACCACACGGCAGGAGAACACTGGAGGTCAACCCAGTGCATGGTCCCCATCCTGGAAAGCACAACTGCATCTCCAGCAGAGCCTGCAACGATCAGACTTGGAGGGAGAAACCCCCTCTCCTTGGCAGGGATGGACAAACACCCTCCCTCTGGCAGGGATGGACAAACACTTTGCCAGGGATGGATGGACAAAACCCTTCCCATGGCAGGGATGGACAAACCCCTCCCTCTGACAGGGAAGGACAAACACCCTCCCTCTGACAGGGAAGGACAAACACCCTCCCTCTGGTAGTGATGGACAAACACCTTGCCAGGGATGGACAAACACCCTTCCCTGGTAGGGATGGACAAATACCTTGCCAGGGATGGACAAACACCCTTCCCTGGTAGGGATGGACAAATACCTTGCCAGGGATGGACAAACACCCTTCCCTGGTAGGGATGGACAAATACCTTGCCAGGGATGGACAAACACCCTCCCCTGGTAGGGATGGACAAACACCTTGCCAGAGATGGACAAACACCCTCCCCTGGTAGGGCAGCAGAGCTGGAGCCCCAAGAACGAATGGGACAGCACCCAGTGTCCCCAAGGAGCGGTGCCGGCGCTGGTGGCACACCTAGGACACCAATCCCAGAGAGACATTGGATTCCCACATTCCCCAGGCTGCCTTGCTTTGCAGGTGCTTCCCACTATTCAGTCTCTGGATGAAAATCTCCATTCCTTGCTGCTCCATCCCTGTTGCTTTGGGGGTTGTTTCCATCCCCGTTTCCCTGGGTTCCCATTCCCTTTTTTTTCCTCCTTCTCCACCTTTCTCTGCTCAAGGCCTGGCTTGGATGGGCTCGCAGAGGGTTAAACTCGACCTCCCAGCTGCCAGCTCTGCCTCTGGCCTATTGCTCTGGTTTCATGTTTGACTCTTAATTCCACAATTTACACAGCGCCGAGCTCTGGGCCAAGCCGAGCGTCTCGGGAACCTGCCAGAAACCTCAGCTTTTCCTAAGCCTCAGGAACAGTTTCCTGCCTCCATCCTTGCACCTGCTGTCCCTGCTGTGCTGCCAGCTGGGATGCTGGTCCATCCAGAGGGTTGGAATGCTGGTCCATCCAGAGGGTTGGAATGCTGGTCCATCCAGAGGAATGGGATGCTGGTCCATCCAGAGGGATGGGATGCTGGACCATCCAGAGGGATGGGATGCTGGTCCATCCAGAGGGTTGGGATGCTGGTCCATCCAGAGGGTTGGAATGCTGGTCCATCCAGAGGGTTGGGATGCTGGTCCATCCAGAGGGTTGGAATGCTGGTCCATCCAGAGGAATGGGATGCTGGTCCATCCAGAGGGTTGGGATGCTGGTCCATCCAGAGGGTTGGAATGCTGGTCCATCCAGAGGAATGGGATGCTGGTCCATCCAGAGGGTTGGAATGCTGGTCCATCCAGAGGGATGGGATGCTGGACCATCCAGAGGAATGGGATGCTGGTCCATCCAGAGGGTTGGAATGCTGGTCCATCCAGAGGGTTGGAATGCTGGTCCATCCAGAGGGATGGGATGCCCACGGGGTGCCCCATGCTGACTGATCTCAGTTGCGTTGGAACTGGCTGCTCCCAGTGCTGATGGGAATGAGCTAATTCCACTGTTCCTCTGGGATAACACCATTTTTCCTGGCGGGTCAGGCACCAGCCCTGCCCAAAAAGTACATTTCTGCTCCAAGTTGTTTGGCACAGTTTTTTTTATCGTGAGGCGCCTCCTTGCTGGAGCATCCTTGGATGGTGCCCACACGGTACCTGGTCCCTGTGCCCAGAGCCCAGGGGAGGTCTGGCATCTTTAGGAGAAGGATTTGTGAGTGATTTTTCTCTTCCTGAAATATCTGAGGGTTGTGGAATGCTCGAGGCTGGAGCAGGGAAGAAATTCAGCATCACAGGCGGCTCCTGTGTGACCTTGGGGCAATCCAGGAGCAGGAGAGCAAGGAGAAGGTTGTGGGAGCAGGGACAGGGGCAGGCATGCAAGTGTCCCAGGCAAAGGGACCTCCAGGAATCCCAGAATGGCTTGAGTTGGAGGGGACATTAAAACTCATCCAGTGCCATCCCCTGCCATGGGCAGGGACACCTTCCACTATCCCAGGTTGCTCCAAGCACATCCAAGCTGGCCTTGAGAAGGAAAACACCATCTCATAAGCCTTGGAAAGGGAAGAAAGGAAAACCTCAGCTCCTGCCTCTGAGGCTCATCCAAACCACTCATCCTTTTCCATGGACACAGGAGGGACCCCAAAGCAACTGCTGGAGTGGATGGAAGTGGAACATCCAAGGCAGATGAAGCCAAAGACACCCTTGGGAGTTTGGTTTCCCCAGGGCACCCAGAGATCCTTTTGAAACCGAACTGCAAAGCCCTTTTTTTCATGTTATTTTTCCCCCCTCCATATGTTTTCTGAGCAAACAAAACCTCAGGGCTGCAAACAAGCACCAGGGGCAATGAAAAGGTGCTTTTCCTGTTAAATACCACAATGTGTTTAAAATAAAGTCAGCACGAAGCAGATGAACTGGGACTTAGCCTGCAGTGGTTCTTTTGGTGCAACAAATGGGGTTTAATCCTCCTTTTTCCAGGGATGGACCAGTCAATCCCACCCAGAACGCTGCAAATTATTGAGCACCATCTGCTGGCACGCGATTTATTAACTGGTTTTCTTTGGGGGAGACACACGACGTCCTTTTCTTAATGGGGCCAGTTGTGCTTTGCTGAACAGCCAAACAGCCCTTGTCCATCTGGTCCAGCTCCTCACTGAGGAGGCTTTTTGTGGGTGTTACACGAGGACAATATTGAAACCAGATTAAAAAATTCGGGTTAAAAAAAGGGGTGGGTTGGGTAAAGTGTTCCTGGGCAAAAGATTAATGCAAAATCTCCCACCCGGGGCAGGATCTCACCCATAAACCTGATCAGGGCGGTGAATTAAGAGCTTAAATTCATTAAATTGGTGCTGCCCTTTCCAAACAGAAGACTGAGACCAGGAGATTGCGCAGGTCTCTTGGCAGGATTCGGGACTCCAGTTGCAAAGGACATAGAGATATTTCCTCCTGGATAAATCACCTGAATATTTGGGCTAAACCACTGATTTCAGGCTCGGGTTTGCTGCTGGGTGATTCCTGCTGGCAGCTGGCTCCATCAATCCCAGGCACAGGCACGCAGCTCCAGCCCCTGACAAGTGCTGATTTAGGGCTTGGGCGAGGAAATCCACCCAAAAAATCAGTGCTGGGATTTTTCCAAGCAGAGTCCTTCTCACAGGGAAGGCAAAAGGTCCTGGGATCCAGCAGGGCAGCCCTCGGGCTTATTTTGGGAGACGAACCCCAGGCTGTTCCCAGCCGTGCCCCAAATCCTGCACACAAAGGAGGTGTCCCCACAAAAGGGGGTGTCCCCACAAAAGGGGATGTCCCCACAAAAGGGGGTGTCCCCACAAAAGGAGGTGTCCCCACAAAAGGGGGTGTCCCAGCTCAATCCCTGCCTTTTGGAGGGATGGAGGTGCTGGGAATGGAACATAAAGGTGTTTTCTGCTGTGGAGGCAGCTTGTGCCCACACTGAGTTGGCATTGCACCATTCCAGGAGTGGCATTTAAGGGGTAGTGCCAAGGGCTCCCTCAAGGGCCAGGAGCTCCTTTTCCAGTGTAAATCCACGTGAGATCCAATTTTCTCCCTCTCGTTGCAGAGGAAGCAGAGGGTAATGATGCCCTTTAGGTGAATGAGCAGCGTGTGATGTTCCTGTTCCAGGGATGATGCTGGAGCAGGGGAGGATCCAGGGGCCGTGATTCCCAGCCTGGTTGTCTCTCTCATGCACTGCTCTGCAGTGCAGGAATGTGACATTTTCATGGCTTCAAAGCCCCTCTTCCAGTCTGGGCTGTGCAATCCAAGCCAAAGTGCAGCCCTAATCCATCATCCAAAAAACCGGGATGTTTGTATGTTTATGTGAAATGACAGATTGGAGAGACCCGGAGCTGGAAACCAGATGCTTTCCCAAGAAATGGAAAGGGCCGAGGGTTTAGAAACGCAGGAACGCAGAAAGAGCCCACGATGAAAACACCACTGGGGCTCCTGCCTGAGAAATGCCAATCCCCTGGTTTTCCATGAGCATCCGTAGGGAAGGGACCAGGGAGATGAGACAACGTGACACAGTAAATCCATGCTGGAGTGGGAAGCAGCAGCCAGTCGTCCCTCTGGAGTACAGGAGATCCTCCTTTTCCGATTCCCGACTGTTTCACCAGCAATGGATAAGTCCATAACGGGGTCAGTAAGCCAAAAACTTTGAAGGAATTGCAGAAGTCAACATCCAGCATCATCGAGGGCTCGCTCCCTTTCCAAACAAATATCCATCAGGAAGGGGAGATGTCTGACGGGTGAGTTTGTTTCTGTAAACAGGCTCTTCATCCCACATTCCCCCTGGATCTTCCCCAATTGAAAGCAAAAGGCGAAGGAAAGCAGGGCTGAAACCCATCCCAAAGTCCTACCAAGCTCTGAGATGTGGTGGTGATTTCATTCCTGGCTTGGATTCCTTCTTTTCTCTTTTTTTTTTTTTTTTTTTTAAATTTTTTTTAATTTTTTTTGCATTTTTTTTTTATTTTATAAATTGTTTGGATTTAGTCCTAAGCAGGAAAAGCTGCTCTTTTTACAGCTGGAAATCTGCTATGAGAGCTGATGTCAGGCAGGTGGAAAGGAAACCTCCTGCAGGAGCCCAAACCCTGGGCAGCTCCTGCTGGTCTCCAACATCCCATGGGCACAAGCCAAAGTCCTTCTTACCTATCCCGGGTGGATTAAAATCCATCTGGGTGTTTTTGTAGGGCTTTAATTGACACCAACCAGCCCCTGGGAGGAGATTTGTCACCCCAACCAGCCCCTGGGAAGAGATTTGTCACCCAAATCATCCTGGGAGGAGATTTGTCACCCCAAACCACCCTGGGAGGAGATTTGTCACCCCTAAAAGCCCTTGGGAGGAGATTTGTC
>VWZG01005525.1:467768-489083 GCA_013396735.1 Grallaria varia | reverse complement strand
CAAACCATCCTAGGAGGAGATTTGTCACCCCAAACTACACTGGGAGGATATTTGTCACCCCAAACCATCCTGGGAGAAGATCTGTCACCCCAAACAATCCTGGGAGGAGATTTGTCTCTCCAAACCACCCTGGGAGGAGATTTGTCACCGCAAACCACCCCGGGAGGAGATTTGTCACCGCAAACCACCCTGGGAGGAGATTTGTCACCCCAAACCACCCTGGGAGGAAATTTGTGTCCCCACCACAGTCCCACCTGTGTGGGGCCTCTTTGGAAGAGCCCTTCCATCCCTGATCAAGCAAAGGATGCCACTGCAGCCATCCCTGGGACCACATTCCCAAGGGCAGGGAAGGGTGGAAACAGTTCAACCAAGCCACCAAAAACACAGAGCGGGGAGGTGGGGCAGAGGCTGAGTCTGTACAAACACCGAACAGTCCCCCAGGTGCTGCCCAGGAACAGGGAAAATGGCTTTTTTTGGAGCGTTTTGAAAGTTTCTCAGCTGTCAGGGTGGGATCAGCCACTGGCTCCCAAGTCCATGGCACTGGAAAAGCGACAGGATTTGTCACTGGGCGTCGAAGAAGGTGCTTTTGAGCTGATGTTTCGTTTTTCATGCCCTGTGTCCGATGGGGTTGACCACTGGTATGTGTGGTGAGGCCAGAAGGAAACGAAACCCTTCCCTGGGGAATAAAAGGGTCGATTGCTTTTGGCTGCAAAATTTTAATTTTTTAATTTTTCCCCCACCCCCTCAAAAAATGTCTCCTCAACGTTTCAATTCAACGGGACAATCAGGCCCCACGCTTTTGATTGTGCAAGTGAAAAAAAAGAATTCTTAATAACAATAACAATAATAGAGAATCATTTACATTTTGGAAAGCTGGATCATTTTAGCCGGATGCGGGGAGCTGGATTTGAACAGGATCCGTGGCCATTGGAAGGGCTTGAGAGGGTTTGGAAGAGTCTGCTGACAAGGGAATATTGGCCTGTTGACACCTTCCCCGGGCAATGCAGTTCCTGCTGCAGCACAAATGCATGGTGGGGAGGATGGCAGGATTGTTGGGATCTGAGGGGCTTCTGCCTTATCCTTATCCAAAAAAACAAAAGGTTGGAAGAAAGCAATGGTGGGGGGAAAGAGCACAAAAGATAAAAGGATGGCGAAATCCACTGATTTTTACAATTTAATTTCCTCCTTTGAGTGGGAGCTGCTTTAATAATATGCACAAGGAGTGAATGATGATTTTAAATATTCCCAGGGAATGAAAAAATATGTAATAATATTCACGGGTTATTTATCTGACTCATTTCCCCCAGTTTTTGGATGGAGATCTAATGGCCCTGGACCTTAAAGGAGAGATGTGACACCCTTGGAAATGTGGATCCTGAAAAAAAACTGCGTTCAAACATCACTGAAAGACATCCCATAAATTGTTGGGTCACTTCTCCCTGCTGCTCCCCAAATAAATCATCTGCCAATAAATGGGACCACGAGTGGCTCGGCCAGTTGTTCCGTGCCCTGTTGGAGCTCTGGGGAAGAAAGGGTGAAATAGGGAGGGAGGGGGGAGAAAAAAAAAACCAAGCCAATAAAATATAAAATATAAAATATAAAATACAAAATATAAAATATAAAATAATATAAAATATAAAATATAAAATATAAAATATAAAATATAAAATATAAAATATAAAATATAAAATATAAAATATTAACGTCCCCACCTCTGCCTGCAGCGCCTGTGCCCGAGTCAGGGGCTGGGAGGACGTGCCACAGGCAGGATGTGGGGAAAGGCCGCTGTTAAACACGCAGGGATTAAGCTTTTATTCCCTTTTAAATGACATTTTAACATGCTGGCTGCTCGGGAGGTGTCGCTGGGACTCGCAGGGGGCCTGTTAATCCTCAGTGATTCGGGTGGCCCTGGCAGGTCCCTGTCCCTCCAGCCCACCCTTCCCCATCCTCCTGTCCATTCCAAACCCCATCCTCGTGTCCTGTGTCACCTCTGGCTCCTCCAGGTCAGCTCCATCCTGGTTTTGGTGCCAGGGGGAGTCACCAAGGCAGGTCTCTTGGGTGTCTCCCGGCGTTTATCCCATGGGCACCTGCCCAGCTCCTGTTTCCCATGGGAGAATCCCATCCTGGGAGGCTGGGCTGGCTCCTGGAGCTTCTGGAGCTGAAGGATCGCTGGGAATTACCCGTGAATTAAAAGATTTGGTTACTTTGACAGCATAAATGAGAGATAAAATGATGTCCCCCACCCTGCTGGGACACGACTCCGCCACCCCAGGCCCACAAGGTGACACCCGGTGTGGGGTGACACCCGGTGTGGGGTGACACCCAGTGTGGGGTGACACCCGGTGTGGGGTGACACCCAGTGTGGGGTGACCCTGTGTGGGGTGACACCCAGTGTGGGGTGACCCTGTATGAGGTGACACCCAGTGTGAGGTGACACCTGGTGTGAGGTGACACCCTGTGTGGGGTGACACCCTGTGTGGGGTGACACCTGGTGTGTGGTGACACCCCGTGTGGGGTGACACCCATTGTGGGGTGATCCTGTGTGGGGTGACACCCAGTGTGGGGTGACACCCAGTGTGGGGTGATCCTGTGTGGGGTGACACCCAGTGTGGGGTGACACCCAGTGTGGGGTGACACCCGGTGTGAGGTGACCCTGTGTGAGGTGACACCCAGTGTGTGGTGACACCCAGAGTGGGGTGACACCCGGTGTGGGTTGACACCCACTGTGAGATGACACCCAGTGTGAGGTGACACCCGGTGTGAGGTGACACCCGGTGTGAGGTGACACGCACTGTTAGGTGACCCAGTGTGAGGTGACCCTGTGTGAGGTGACACCCGGTGTGGGGTGACACCCTGTGTGGGGTGACACCCACTGTGAAGGGCCACCCTGGGAATAAGAAGCAGCCCATGGGTGTGTCCTGCTTGAGGATGGACACATGGACATGCCGAGCTCTGGGGGTGGAAAGGGCTCTTGGCACATCCATAGCCTGACATGTCTTGGTGTTTTTGGTGAGTGGATGGAGTGGGAAGAGGTGGAAAAAAGGCAGATTGGGTGGCAGAGGGACATGGAGGGAGGACCAGGCTCCTTGTGCTGCTCCACCAGCCCCGTGTGAGAGGGTGACAGGTCCACAACCCACCACAAAGCGCAGATTTGTGGATAAAAACCAGACCTTTCAGTTCATTTTGTTTTCCCAGCTGGAAAGAGAAGGGACCTTTCCCACGCAGCAAACACCGTATTTGCTTTTTTCTTTTTTTTCCCTTTTTTCATTCCTTTTTCCTTGGGATTGAGCAGAACTGCCCCAAGCCACTTCAGCTCCCTCGAACACAGGATTCTCTCACTTCCCGGGAAACTGCAGTTTCCATGGAGAGGGCTGAGCCAAGCCAAATGCAAAACATTGGAAACTACACCCAAACTCACCGCAGCCGTATCAAACAGTCAACTTGAGAGCCCGTCCATGTGTTTCCCATTCCCTGGAATGGTTTGAATCAGTGGCCCCGTGATTTATCACCTGTTTTCCGTGTGGATGGTTCAGCTCTGCTCCCCTGCATGTGTTGGAAAGGGGTTTTGTGCTGCACAATGAAAGAGGAATGGGGGATATTAGGGATTTTTTAAAAAAAAAAAACAACAAGAAAACCAACACAATCATCAAATAACCAATTCTGCCCCTTCTCCCAGTATAAATGTCCCACTGGAACGCTACGCTTTGGATCTGGATGGGATTTCTAGCCTTTGACAGGAGGGGAAAAGGAGAGACAGCTTTCGCCTTCCTTTGATTTTGGGGAGCCATTCCTAAGTTTGCCTTCTGCTGTGTCCAGGTGGAAATTCAGAGCACTGGGAAGTGCCTGGAGGGGGGAGGAGAGAGGGAGAAAGAGAAGAAATCCAAACTTCCCACGAGATCTCTTGGGGTGTGATGTTGTCCACCCACTGGTGATGGCACCTTGAGGTGCTCCGGTGGCACGGCTGGAAAGTCATTTGGAGGTGGTTCTGGTGGGAAGCAGAGTCTGTCTCTCTGTCCAGAGTCCATCCCTCTGTCCAGGGATGTGGCTGTTCTCCATCCTGCCCACGCCTCCGAATCCTCTGAATCCAACCCCTGTCCATTGTCCAGGTGTCCCTTTGCTCCCATGGAAAGCGGGTGGCCGGCTAAGTGGGAGCAGGTTGATGGGAAAACACCTGGAAAGTTTTATTCCCCCAGGGACAGCATTCCCACACATGCTGGAGCCACATCCCTGCTCCTCCTTCTGGGGGGGAAAAAACACACCTGGATCTTCCAAGTGCTTCAAAGCAGGGTTGGTTCCTCCTGCTGGGACAGCCTGAGCATCCAAGAGATGTCTTGGAGGAGATCCCTCTGTGCTCCAGCTCTTCCCGAAGCAAGCTGTCCTGCAGTTTGTTATCTCTGCCACCTCCTCGGGTGCCGAGCTGTGGTGGGTTCCCAAGCTGGGATCCACCCGGGATGGACACGGCGTTATCCCGGGCGGTGATTCCCCCGCAGCCCTGCTCCCGTGGATCTCCTGGCCGGGATGTGCAGGGCTGGTTGGAAATCCTGCACATTTATCCAACCCATCCCCCAGAGCAGCTGTTGTTGGCCTGAAAAGGTGGCTGCACCTCTCCACGAGCCACATTCCACCTTCCCTGCCAAGACCGGGGGAGAGAGGGAATAAAAGCCGCTTTCCTATCATTAACAGATGATGGGAAAACCTTACGGCTCCCCTGGCCAAGTGGGAGAGGAACCAGCCCCTCTGAGACCCCCAAAAAAAGTGGCTTTTGAGGGGTTCTGGGGAGCTTGGGAGGGTGAGGATCATGCTCAGAAGGGCTGGAAAGGGAGATTTGTGTGGGACCCCATGGTGGAGAAAATCTTTATTCAAGGGACAACTGAGCCCTGCCTGGCACGTGGGGATATTTTCCCATCTCTTTGGAGCATCCAGAAGTCTCCTCTGAAAAAAAAAGGTCAGTTTGCCCTCTTGCTGCAAGGGAAAGAGGCAGTGGCAGGGACCACACGGCGCTGCCTTGGGATGTTGGGAATCAGTGCCCCATCCCAGTGGAATGGCTGGAAAAGCTGGAGGGGCTGTTTGGTTCCAACCGGTGCTTTGCTGTTTTCGGTGCCTGGAACGCTGCAATCTGCGAGGAAGGAAATTGGCCTCAGGCAGCAGGGGGAAAAAAAAAAAAAAAGGGACATTTCCCAAGGATTTCCAAACATTTTCCCACCCTGGGAAAACATGGCAGGGGTGGATGTGAGCCCTGAGAGCCGTGAGACCCCGGCGTGACTGCCCGGAGCAGGAGCAGGGATGCTTTGGGAACAATCCTGGTGCATTTCACCGAGCTGGAGGCAACCTTGGACACCCTCTCCTGGATTTGCCGGAGCTGCTCCTTGGGAAGCTCCTGGGCTGGATTTCCCCCGTGAAACCACAAAGAAACCACGGACACCTCGTTTGGGGGCTGTGGGATGCTCGGCCACGCTCTGCTCCCTGCTCCGCATCCTCACCGTGACAACAGACCTGTTTTACACGGGGAGTTTGCCGGGAAAGCCGAGGGGTTCCATGGGACTAAAAAGGGCTCTTCGGAAGGGAGAAGAAGGCAGGGAGATCTGCAAGGCGAGAGGGAGCGGGGCTGGCAGGGAGCAATGACCTCTGCAAAGAGCTGCGAGGAGAAGCAGCTCGGGAGGAGGATCCGACCCGCAGATGTGCGAGGGATGGATCCAAGAGAATCCAGCCGGGATCCGGCTCAAGTGGGCGGCTTTTCCTCGGGGCAGCACGGCAGCCCCTCTTCAAACACTTGGTTCCCACATGTTGAGGTGTCTGGAGTTGGACTGGATGAGCCTCGAGGTCCCTCCCAACCCAAACCATTACATGATTTGGTGATTGAACCCCATTCCTTCGACTTCTGTCATCCAAATCCAGAGTTGAGTCACCGTTTGGCCATTTCATTCTGAAAATGGGACATTTTGGGCTCTCCTCCCCAGTTTGAAGTTCTGCATTGGGTGGCACGAGCTTCCTTTGGTCCTTCCCCATTTTGGCGAGGTCTCTGAACTAAAACCAGAGCTGCCAAAAAACGAGAAGCCTGCCCAGACCCCGGGGGCTCCCGGCTGGCAACGGGGTGTTTGTCACCCCCGAAACCTTCCCAAAAGAATGGATACGGAGGAGCAGAGCCAGCACTTGTGTCACGGGGTGGAGGAGGGGAAAAAACCCCAACTGCTTTAAAACATGAGGAGCTAAACCCGCTCCACGTGCCGGTGGGACACGGAAGGCTCCGTGCAGGTGGGAGTGATGGCAGAGGGTGTTGCTGGATGGGAGCCCCGTGATCTCAGCCCCTGAAACAGCCCCAATTAGGGGTAATCACGCAGGTAAGCGCCGGCCACCCCACCCCTGCTCTGCGCCGTGGCAGGAGGGGACTTTCTCTCTCTTCGAGGGTCTCATTTGTCAAGGGGACGCTGTGGGGTTTTGCATTTTACGACGTTTAATGGGTTATTATTTTTTCGCTCGCTGGCTGTTTGCTTGAGAAATGTCTCCCCCGGGGAGCCCCTTTTCTCGATCGCTGGCTCGCCAGACGGGATGACATCAGAGCAGTGATGGAAAGGCAGAGCTTTATGTCTTCATCGTGGGTTAAACCCACTGCAGGGCCTGGTGCTGCTGGGGGACAGGGCAGGGAGGAGGAGAAGAAGGAGGAGGAGAAGAAGAAGAAGAAGAAGAAGAAGAAGAAGAAGAAGAAGAAGAAGAAGAAGAAGAAGAAGAAGAAGAAGAAGAAGAAGAAGAAGAAGCAGCTGCTCGCCCCACCTGGGCCACCAACACCCCCACAGGTGTCAGTCTCCAAGGGCACAGAGTGACAGGAGAAGGGGAATGGCTTTAAGCTGAAAGGGGGCAGGGTTAGATGGGATATTGGGAAAGAATTCTTCCCTGTGAGGTTGGGCAGGCCCTGGCACAGGGTGCCCAGAGAAGTTGTGGCTGTCCCATCCCTGGGAGTGTCCAAGGCCAGATTGGATGGGGCTTGGAGCAACCTGGGCTGGTGGGAGGTGTGCCTTCCAACCCACACCAGTCTGGGATTCTGGGATTCTACCCTTTTCCCCAAAGCCAAGGAGCAGCATCAGCAGAGGATGGGGCTGTCCTTGCCCTGCCTGAGTTACCACCTCACAGTGGGGCTGGACAAGTCTCCTCCACCCTGGCTGAGCCAAGGTCCTCTCTTCAGTCCATGCACCCCACTGCAGTGCAGTTGCTGCTTTCCCTCCACCACTTTTAGAAGATCTGAGCCCTTTTTTTCAAAGGGAAAATTCTGTGTCTTCAGCGTCTCTCTGCCTCATCCCTTACCCCGTCCTGGCTGACAGAGGTTTAGCCCAGGGTGTCCTCCCTGAAGGAGCAGGGACAGCTCACTGATGGTGCAGGAACTCCCTCCAGTTTCTAACAGGTTGTTTTTTGCTTGGTCCTCCTCAAAGCCCCTTTGCACATTCCTTCTCCAACCCACTCCCTTAGCAAAGCCAAGGCTTGCTGGTGTTTCCAGACCCTTCCTGCCAGACTCTGAGTGTGCAATGAAGTATAACACACGAGGCCTTGCTTACCTCTTTATTTTGAACTACTTCTTTCTCTGGAGCCGTTTCCCCAGGCTGTGCCTTCAAGAGGAGAAGGTCTCTGGGCTGCTTGGGGTGTTTCACAGCCCCTGAATCCATGTTTTCACAGCATTTCTGCCGACTCCTGTTGTTCTTTCCTTATGTCAGCATCTAAAAGCAAGAGGTTAAGGAGATGGTCAGATAATCCCTTTTGGATGTGGGCAGAAGGCCAAGAAATAAGTGATCAAAAGTTCACAGTTGCCTCAATCCCTGATTACCGACGTTGCAAAAACCCGATGGCTCCCTCTGAGAGCCCCTAAAAAAAAAGCTGAAACTAAACTAAAAGCCATCTAAAGCTGCAGTTACATCTGGCTTTCAGTTTCTCCTCACTGCCTTCTCTTTTTAAGTTGCTCATAAATTCTTTGGATAAAATTCCTCTTGAGCTAAAGTTTCTGTGTTTGGACATTCCTCAAAAGTACATTTAGGGAAAAAAAAAAACCTAAATAGAAAAACTTGAGAGAAGGGGTTTGGCAATTGCCATAGTTTGTCATTAAAAAATCCTGTCCTGCCTTCACTTTCCCCAAACCAGTCCCCCCACACTGCTCAGCCAGTCTGCACCAGTATGGAAACTGGAACATGGTTGGTGATGCCGTGAGACCCTTGGAGGGGCTGGGCAGGGGAGGACTCGGATCTCCTTCATTCCAGCCTCTTCCTCCTGCACTTTTGCAGAGAAATAGGCCAGATTATTTTCTTTACAGCTCCTTTCCCGCAGTTATTCCTTGTTACATGCCACTGGGAAGGCCTGGTGAGGAGGGGATGGCTCTACAACAGTGTTGGGACGGTATCAGGCAGGAAAAACCTCATCCTGAGCTCTCATGGCCATACATAGACCCCAAAACACATTCCCCAAGTAATATCCTGCTTCTTGAAGTGTCCAAGGCCGGGTTGAACGGGGCTTGGAGCAACCTGGGCTGGGGGAAGGTGTCCCTGCCTGTGGCAGGGGGTGGGATGGGCTTGGAGGTCTCTTCTACCCAAATTTTGGGTTTCTGTGGTGCTGTGGACACGCCGAAGGTGACATGGGAAGTGCTAAACCCCAGTGTCCTCTACACACTCAGGGAATTTGTGCCTCTGGCAGAGGTGGCCGAGGTGCTTTAGGGGCAATGCAAGCCTTGTGTGGGCATCATGCCCCAGCCTGGGTATTCCAGAGGGCTTTCCCTCCTCTCTGTTCCCTTGCCATGCTCCTATAACATGATTTTCGGGAGGCTCCTCAAGAGCCACCAGTAAAATAAGGCTGTAAAAGCATATTTCCCCTCTCTATTTCTTTTTTAATGCACGGAATTATTCATGAGCGGTTGGAAGCAGCGGCAGGAAGATGAAAGCAGGGATTGCCCGGGGTGGGAATGCTCCCTTCACCCAGGAGCCTGGGGAACAGAGGGCTGTTGTCAGCCCAACACTGGAGATCATTTTCCATTCATGCCCCATCGCCATTGTCGGGACCACAATGGCCATTCCCAGCCTGGGGCAGGACACTCTGCTCCGGTGGGAGAGGGACAAGGGATGCAGTGTGGGCACCCCTAGCTCAGGAGGAAGAGGTTAAATACACACAGGGGTTGTAAGGATGTGTTGAGTCTTTCTTCCAGGATGAATTCCCACTTTTCCAGCCAGGTGTGCAGAGCACGGACACCTCGGGTTAACCTGCAGCACACAAACACAGAATTTGGATAAATAAATCCACCAAAACATAGATCTTGGAGATTTGTTGGATCAAATTTCCCTTCCATTTTATTGAAGGACACCCACAGGATTCAAGACCATATAAATCTGGACTTCTCCAACTGAAGACAGGTTCGGGAAGGGTTTGCATCACTCAAATGACTTTGCCTCATCTGCAGATGCCTTAAAGAGTCCTAAAAACTGTGGATTTGGAGACAGTGCAGTAGATGCTTTAACCCCTCAAGGATGATCTCTGAGCAGGAATTCTGTCTCCAAACCCAGTACTATCCTTGCAGTTAAATTAAAGTCCTTACTGCAGCATTTTGTTCCCTTTGTCCTCTTCCAAGCCCCTCAGATCAAATGCAAACCCAACTTTGCTGCCTCCCATGACTCGTGGTGTTAATAGGTTGGATTTGAACAACAAAAAACACAATTAAGGGGTAAAACCCCTAAGCAGAGCCCAATCCCGATGCCTGGAATTGCATCTCCTGCTGCTTCAATCCATCAGTTCCAGCTGGGATGGACACCGGGCTGCAGGGAACTGACCTCATGTGAAACAGATGGTCCTGGAAGAACTGGAATTACCCCTGGAAGAAACGCTCCAGGGTGGGGAAGGGTGGCAGGAGGGCGGGACAGGGAAGGCTCCTTCCAGGAAAGAGCCAGCTGAGAGTGTTACACTCAGCTCATCATCATTTCCAAGGAAAAGTGGCCTTGGAGGGCTGGGGAGAGAGACAGGCTTTCCTGGGAAGAGGGGCTCTGGGTGCCTGGAGCCTGGACATCCTTCCCTGTGTGAACCCTCCCTACTTTCTTCTCTCCTGCTCCAAATTTTCCAAAAAAAAAAAGGGAGAAGGTTTCCACTGTGGTGTCTGTGGGTTTACACCATCCCACAGCTCGTCACCCCGCGGGAATGGAGCCGTCAGACAAAATAACCTGGAAAAGCCCCCCAAAACCAGACCCCACCCCTGAAAGAGCCTGGTGAGCACATCCATCCTGCCGAAATCCAGGATTCCTGGAGCCAGCATTGCCCAGGAACATTGCCCAAGAGCCAGCCTATTAATAACTGCAACAATAATGCTTAACATGTGGGCCGGAGCCTTTTGCCTTTCCCAGATTAACCACCTCCTGATCCCAGAAGGGAAGGAAGCAGGGAAGGGCTTTTCCAGCCGGAGCAGCGATCCCAGATGAAGGATGCATGATGCATTTCCCTCACCTTAAATGTGGCCCTTCCTCCTCTTGCCAAAACAAGCAAACAAACCAACATCCCGGGGTCTGGTTTTGGGGGGCACTCACACGGGGAGGGATGATTGTCCAACCCATCCGTGGGATCGCTTTGCAGGGATGGAGAAGAGCAGTTGGATGGATGGGTGGATGGATGGATGGATGGATGGATGGATGGATGGATGGATGGATGGACACTCCCAATCCAGGCGCACAGGAACCACGGCCCTGGGGACAAGGCTGGTGTCATGACAGGGAACAATGGCTGGAAGATATGGATCTCAGCTTAAATCAGCAATCAGAGCCTTCCCCCCACCCGGGGGTTACCGTGGCACGGGTTAAAGGAGGACTAAAGTTCAAGGCAGACGTGAGCCAGGATTGCACAACGCTGGCAAAAGGTCCCCTGTCACAGAGAACACTCTGAGGATGTGGGGAAGAAGAGATGCAACCCCTTTTCCAGCTTTTTTTTTTTCCCCCCCTACTGCCACGTCACCCAGATGATGTCCAGAAGGTCCAGGTGGATCTGCTGAGCTTTCCGATGGCAGCCCTGAGGTTTGGAAGTCCAAAGGGATGGGGCGGTGGAAGGGTTTGCTTTCTCTGACAGGCCTGGCTGTCCCACAACCTGCCTTGGGGACACAGCCCAGGAGAATCAAAGGCAAGAGGTTGTTCTCCACAATTCCTTTGTCAGATCACTTGGGACACTGGTTTTATTTTGGGATCCTGGTTTTATTTTGGGATCCTGGTTTTATTTTGGGATCCTGGACTTATAGACAAAAAAAAAAAGGGCTTGTTTTCAGAGAACTATAACACAGTAATAGGGGCCAGATCTCTTTGCAAACATAACTGCCTGCATCTTGCTAAGCCGCCCAAGAGTCCTTGGTCCTGCATCCCTGTCCTGGTCTCACTCTACCCAGTTTTCCATCAGACACGTTTCCTGAAACAAACCCATCTCGAACCCATCCTGCTGCTCCTAAGGGGGATTTGGGGTTCAGGTGCCAGAGAAATCACTGCCTGTGCCTCGTTACAGGGGATTTAAAGCCCGTGGTCCCACTCTGAGGACCTCCAAGTCCCTGCTCGGCCACTTGATCCCGTGGAAAGGCTCCCAGGTCCAAGCAGGGAAGAGGGACCCTAATCTGTGCCAGCCCCCAAGGGCATCCAACACTGGCACGGGCACAGCAACAAGGAGGTGCCACAGACAGGGGCTCAGCTCCCAGTTCTCCCCTTCTTCCCATTCCTGGAATCTCCAAACTCAGCAAGGTGGGAGCTGCTGAGCTGGGCTGTGGAGCACGACATGCGTGTGACCCGAGCTGTGACATGCCCTGTCACACTTCCCCGGGGCAGCATACTGGCCCGGAGCTGAAGCACTTCCATGGAATTGCAGGGCTCTCCATCCCATGAAAACATCACCCCCGGTAGGGCAGGCACTGAGAAGAGTAACATACCCAGCATAGCTGGAACTCAAAAATTCCCTTCCCTCCCCTCTGACATCCCAGACCTCTGGCTTGTGCCTGATTTCACCACGGCCAGATGAAATCTGGGATACAGGCAAGGAAAACTTAGGCTTGGAAAGTGGGCAGAAGGCTTTGATGTGCAACCAGCACCCCTCTCCTCCCTGATACTCCTTCTCCCTGGTGCCAAGCTGCTGCAATAGGTGCTCCCCCTCTGACCCCACGATTTGGGGTCCCTGCACAGATGAATTCATCACTCAGATAATTATCCAGCAACCACGAGGTGAAGGAGGCCAAGGCCAATACACATCCATCCATCCATCCATCCATCCATCCATCCATCCATCCATCCATCCATCCATCCATCCATCCATCCATCCATCCATCCATCCATCAGCAGAGGCACCACGAAGCTCTTCCAGGGATCTCCCAGGGATTCACCCCGGGAGTTCAATTGCAGCCCAGGCAAGGTGAGAGGGAAGGCAGCGCTCACCCAGCCCTGCAAACCCCACAGGGGATGCTGCCAGTGCTCCTGCCAAGAGAATTCCCTGGGGAGGAGCAGAGCCCACGTCTGAGGTGGTCCCAGCTTTTTGCAGCCAAAGTGATCTCCTGCAAGAGCCTCCAAGGGGAAGGTGTTGCTGGTTGCTGGATTGGGAAGGGAGGCAGCAAGGACAGCACAGATGCCATCAGCTCACTGACCCTCCTGAGCAGTAGAAAAACAAAAATGGCATCTTTGTGGTTTAAAATATCCCTCAAAAATTAAAAAGGGAAAGCAAGACAAATTCCCATGAAGATTCAGCTCCACCGTGTCTTCCCATCTTGCCTTCCCACGGAGATAGGCCCTGGCTGATGTCCAGCCCCCAGCTGGGCAGCAGCACAGACTTTCCAACACAACAGACTGGCTGTGGGACACTGGGAGTGCCTCCTGGGCAGGGGGGTGCGAGGAAAGAGCATCCCTTGCTCCCCCATCCCATGGGAATTCATGGCCTGCTGGGCCAAGATGTGCCACCCCCATCCTTCCCCATCCATTCCCATCCACCTCCATCCATCTCCATCCATTCCCATCCACCCCCATCCATCCCCATCCATCCACATCCATCCCCATCCATCCACATCCATCCCCATCCACCTCCATCCATCTCCATCCATCCCCATCCATGTCCATCCATCCCCATCCATCCCCATCCATCCCCATCCATCCCCATCCACCCCCATCCACCTCCATCCATCCCCATCCGGCACTGGGGGGATGCTGACACTGAAGGAATGGGCATTTTTTTTGGCTAAGGATGAGTCAGGCTGGGGCTTCACATTCAGCCCAAGGGTGGAAGGACCTGGGCTGCCCAGTACCAGGCATCAGCAGAGGGAGAATGGGGCTGGAAACCACACCCACACCCCTGTCTGATGGATCCTGACTGTTCCTCCATTGGGAATGCCTTTAATCCTGATGAATGCATTCTTTCCACAGGCTGTTGGCACATGAGATGCCTCAAGGAGGACTCCTCCACCTCCCACCTCATACCAGCAGAGCCCCTCAGGAAGCTGCTCTGCCTGGGTCTGGGTAGGTCCCTCTCCTGATAAGGGTGACCTGTGCCAGGTGCCCAGTTGGGCTTTGCAGGGTTAATCCTACAGGAACACAGCTTGGAGTCCTCTGTGGGATGTGATGGGAGCTGGTCTGGGCTCCGAGGTGGAGGAGGAGGGCTCAGCACTTGGCCAAAGTCAACAGAGATACTGGGAGAGGAGCTCAGGCACTGGCTGGGAGAACAAGGATCAGATCGTGATGGATCTGAAAATGTGCCATGTTTGCCTGGAGCTGTCAAGGAGAAGAGATTTATGTGCTGTCAGGGTGGTGGCAGAGAAGAAGAACAGAAACAACGAGAGGGTGCAGCAGGTTCCCTCTGTGCTTTGCTCCACTCCAGTTCCACCCCTGGGTGGATTTGGGTCTCTTTGGATGGAGGACAGTGCAAGAGAGAAGTCGGATCCAAGCCTTAGTAGTTGTTAGCACTGAAACCGTGCAAGAAATTGGTGCATAATGCAGCATTTTCCTGCCATCCCTGTCGCCTGACTCCTCCCTCCCACCAGCTCCTGGAAGTGCTGACCTAAGGGAGCCCTGAGGGCTTGATGCTGTTCCCATTGCACGTGATGGATCAGGAGGAACAGTCCCTGCTCCGTGATGTTACGGGCCCCAACCCGTGATCTTGGGAGGAATTCAAAGTCTGGCTTATCAGCAAAAAAATAAGCTAGTTAAACTTAAAAGAGCAAGACTCAGCTCGGGTTAGAGGATGATTTATTAAGAACTACGGACTTTGGAGACTGAGAGAGGGACAGGAAGCCACAAAAGCCACATACAGCCCGTAAAAGGACCAGTTTCTAATCCAACAGGAGTGGCTGAGGAATCATCTGGGATTCATCACAAGGTGGAGGTGGGCAGCTGCACCCAGAGCAGGGACAGGAGTGTTGCTGCCAGGGACAGGAGGCAGAATGCAGCTGCGTCCCTGGGTACCCCCATCTCCTGCACTTCCCAGGCTCAGGGGGGAGCAGAAGGATGTGGCAAATCTCAGGGATGCTCTCCTGGTTTGGTCACATGGGGCTCTGAGAGGAGCTCACAGCATCCCCCCTTTTGGCAGTTGTACCCTCTCGCCAAGCAGAAATACTTCCTTTCCTTTGCTCATAATTTATTAAAAATAGGCATCTCTATTATAAATAAATGCCTAAATATAAAATCTCACCTAAACCAAGGCAAATGACCTGCAACAACCCTGTACCTGGCAAGCTTTATATGAGATCAAGGCAAAATTCTGGATAGAAAGTGAAAAGAATTTATCAGAAACAAGGTGTTATTTTTGCAAAGCCTTTTGATTTGGGAAAAACTCCCTTCTTTCCACTAGGAAATTGTTATATCCTAAACCTTTGGCTCATGCTTACACAAAGCACTGCAGGAGTTACTAATGAGCACTAAAATCTGAGGATGAAAACATCCAAGCTCACACTTCCCTTTCTGCTAAAGGAGTATATTCATTCATAAAAGGGGGAAAAAAACCCCACCGTCCAACCTGATCTCATCAGCTGGGATGAAAATATTCCGGAAACAAAGAAGCAAGGCCGGATTTCTTCTCTGTATCATTCTCATCAAGGCCTTATATTTGAATAAAATCCCTGGAAACAGGTAAAAATGTGGGAGTCCCTTAAGGGCGAAATCACAGTTTGGTTTTCAGGTGGGTCCCAACCAGGTAAAATATGTTCATGAAACCAAAAATGGCAGCACCGAGAGGGAAAATCTTCCCTTCCCTGCTGCCTGCTGGGCTGGGAAGTGGGATACAGGGAGACACGAGTGATGTGGGGATGGGAACGTGCTTGGCAGGGCTGTTCCAGGCAGGGCTTTAACTCCAAAAGCCTGGGAGAACAGCTGGGCACAGCTGCTGGCATCCAACCCCCAACGTGTGCGTCCGGAGCGCCGCCGTGGGATGGGGATGGATGATGGTGGCAGCGGATCCCTCCAGAAAACCTCCTCTTGGAGGGGACAGCTGCTCTCGGGGAGGGCTCCTGGGACATCCTGCACCTCTTTTTGGTACCCAAATGCCAGTCTGGGGTGTTTTCCTGGGAATTTTTAGCAGCGCTGCTTCCCAAAGGTGGGAAAATAGACAAGGCTCAGCTTCGAGGGGACACCCCCTGTGGGGTATCCCAAATCCGAGCTCTGCAGGGCTGGGGAGCCCCCACCCACCTGGAAGATGGGGACAGAAGGGAGGGGCGTCCCCAGGAAGCCAAATCCTTTCTCCTCATCACATCTGCTGCCTTTCCAGCTGGGAATGTTGGCAGATGTTTGCTCTTTGCTTCCCCAGGGCAGTGGTGAGAGCGGGGATGGGATCTTTGGCTTCCTGGTGTTTGATGTGGGGATGGCACGGGGGGAACCAGGCAGGGAGGGCAGATAAGAGCCCCAAATATTTACCACGGAATTCCAGAATGGTTTGGGTCAGGAGGGACCTTAAAGCTCATCCAGTCCCACCCCGTGCCACGGGCAGGGACACCTTCCACTCGCCCACGTTGCTCCAAGCCCTGTCCAACCTGGCCTTGGATGGGAAAAGACCAAGCCAGTCAAAAGCTTTTGGCCAAAACACCAAAACCACAGACAAAACACGCAGCTTTACAAAAATTCGGTCACACACACACTGCACATCCCAAACCCTCTCCCTGTGAATGCCTGGAAACTGGGAGCACCGGGCGCAGTGAACTGTGCCCGTTCTCAGCTTCACATTCTCTTTTAGCCACCCTGTTTTCAAACCCCAAAGCTCTGCTCTCCCCACCACCATCCCATTAGTGGGCACTGGTGGCATTGGGCTTCCAAGACATTCCCAAGAGGAATGGGGTGAGCTGACCCCCACCCAGCTGCCAACCAATTAATCTCCAAATTATCCCTCTCAGCCCCCATGGTTTGTGTGCCTTCACTTTCTTCTCTACAGAGGGAGAGACACAAAGTCAGGAGGCCCAACTGAGCCCAAATCCAGGGGAGCTCACACTGCACCCCAAGAGCCTCTTCAGGCATTTGGAACAGCCCTGAGGTTCATTCCAAGTCCTAAATATGCAGCTTGGATCACTCCACTCCAGCCAGCACTCCAGTGCAGACAGGTAAGTAAATGACCAATAAATACATGACCAATTAAAGCTGCTGAACAGGCATTTAGTGAACACAGACCCCAAACCAGCTTTTTTTTTTTGCCTCCTCCTGTATTAAAACTGTTGGTGGATGTTGGCAAACACTCTCACCGTGGTCTGAGAGCCCAACAGTGGTTCTCTGGGACTTTCCTAAGGGGAAACAGAGAAAGGGCTTCGCTCCTTGTCACCACACACTCAAACTCAAGTGGTTTGCACAAGAAATCACTCACACCCGCGAGGAACATTCAACCCCCCCAGCCTGGCAGTCCTGAGGCAAAACCCTGCCTGAGGACTTTAGTCCCCACTTTTGGAAAGACCTGGATTGTTGCAAGGAGAAAAGGAAAGCCACTGTATATTAATTCCTGCTGCTCCCAGCTGGTTTCTCTCTCCTTGTTCTTATCAGGCCAGGAAACCCAAGCTGAGTCTTGATAAATTCTAGATAAATAAAATCCAGCTACCCTTGTTTAATCCTCATGCCCTGTGGCAAGTATACGCTCTCCTACTTAAATCCAGGCCTCTTATGTCCCAAAATAGTGATTTTGGACCTCTTCTTGTCCCTTCATTATTAATTTTTGCTTTCTGGGTGGCTCTTCATCTTGTGCCCAATGCTGGGGCTCCCGCAGGGCTTTTGTGTTTGGGAGGGAGGGATTCAGGTCAGGTGAGTGCACCAAGGAAATCAGAGCCTTCCCGGCCCCCAAATCTCTTCTGCCTCCTGAATTCCCAAATCCATGGCAGAGGGAAGCCTCAGCATCAGCATCACCAACGCCCGGGGCTCAGCTCGGTCCCCGCGTCCTGTGCAGAGCTGACATCAGTTCCTCCCACTTTTATTGACACAATCCCAGCTCTGGCCTGATTTTTTTTTATTTTTTATTTTTAATTACCTCATAAATCCTGCAGCACTTTGGAGTCTTTATAAGCCTCCTGCTTCCCTCCAGGTCAGGCCTGAGCGCCCCCAGCTCCCTCGTTTGCTTAATCACCCAACAGTAAAAGATGCCTTTCCTCGTGCCGATGGGGCACCCGCACCGGGCTTAAAAGAAGGACAAATCATTCAAAAGTCAAGTAGCTTTGTGGCCTTTCTTGTGGCCTTTCCACCCCTCGGTGCCATCGGTACCCAAAAACATGGAGATGCTCTATAACCACAGACACCCTTCCTGCCCGGAGCGCTCCAGGCTCCCACTCCAGGCTCCCACTCCAGGGAGGTTTTGGAGCAGAGTTTTGTCAGACCCTTTGGAATTATCCTCCAGGAGAGGGGAGCAATAAGAGGTGGAGTTCCAACCCGGAAAAGCGGAGAGGTGGCCCTGGTGGGTGGTAGGAAGCACGTGGGGTTTGGGCTTGTTTTATGGCAAGAGGGAACAGAGCAAAGTTATAGGAGGGCAGGGCTGGGCTGAGCCATGGCCAGGCTGGGTTTCCTAGGGAGGGTTTCCTAGGGAGGGTTTCCCAGTAAAACCAGAATGGACACAATCCCACCCTACACTGGTGATATTCCCAATGCACAAATCTGCCATCAGAGCACAACCCTGGCCAAGACAGAGGATATTTTCCTCCCCTAAGGACGAGGCAGATCCCCCTGCCAGAGCCACCCTCTGCTCAGGGCTCCGAAATTCCCCCACAGCAGACACCCCACAGGCTGCAGCCCTTGGGGGCAGAAGGTTCATTCAGAATGCCATAAAAAACCTGGCACGGGGGGCACTCGGTGCTGTTTGGGTTGGCTCAGGACCATGGGCACGGCACAGTTCACAGCACTCCACTGCCCTGGGAAATCCAAATGCTCCCGGGGGCAGCAGGGAAGGCGTGGAATTGTCCCTGTGAGCTGTTTTAGCTGGTGGTTCCATGCAGTGTGTAAAGGTGGCACTCGCTGTGCTGCAAACCCCACCCGGGGCTCTGCAGGGTGGTCCCGAAAGCAAGGAGGGGAGGTGGGGTTTGGGGGGAAAAACACAGAGAAGGGCTAAAAACAGAGACTGGAGGGTGGCAGATCCCAAAGGGTATTCCCTGGTGTGATCTCCATGGGATGGGACTGGCTCTGCCCATCTACAGATGGGCACTGAGCAGTCTGATGTGCAGCCAAGCCCTCAAAGTGCTGCACGGGGGTCTCCAAGGCAAAGCTGGTGCTGATGGTTCTCACTCCACCACCCCGACAGGTCACCTCCCCCCTCCTCTGAGCTCCTGCTCTCTCATCCTTTGGGAAAGCACAACCCCACCAAGGAACCCTTCCCTGGGGCACAGGGGGCACTGGAGGAGGGCAGTGCTCGGGGTGCCCTCCCTGATGCCACTCCATCATCTGGATGGGAGCTGGAGGGAGGACAAGCCTTGCAACCACCCAAAAAGATCCTCTGAAGAAAGACAAGTCCTTCAGACCTACCAGTCAAACCAGTCCCCGCACGGGGAAAAAGGGCCACAGGAATCCTCTGCTGGGGCACTGGAGCTGCTGGCAGGTTGTGTTTATTCAGATGAGAACAATTTTCCTGTGCTTGTGCTCTCCACCAGACCCAACCTGGAGGCCTCCGGACCCTCCTGCCAACAACAACACGAGGGTGGGATGGGAGCAGAGCTCTTTCCAAGCAGAGCTGTCAGCTGGCCTGGGGGGCTGGTGCCTTCACCATCCCTCATCATCCTCAGCCTGCAAAGGGCAATGTGAGCTCACAGGGCCTTCCCTGCACCACCAGGCTCCTGGTGACCCACCCTGGAGGGCTCACACCCACTGCTGTGGGACCCGAGGGATGTGCAGCGGGGGCTTGCCCAGGGCCAGCATTGGCCACGGGGACAGAGATCTCAGGAGGTGGTGGATGCCCAAACACACACAGGCAGGGGCTGATCTGGAGGGGCCAAGTCTGCCCTTCCCGTGGGAAAGGCAGACTGGAGCCTCCAGTTGTTCCAGAAATCCCTGTGCAAGCCCCTGGGAATACTGGGAAGGGACAGAGCTGCTCCTGTGAGCCCTGGGCTGAGGACCATGGGCATGGCATGTGTGCCAGCGTGGCACAGTTCACAGAGCTCCACTGCCCTGGGAAATCCAAATGCTCCCGGGGGTACCAGGAGGAACAGAAATAACACAGAATAGAATCACAGAATACCCTGAGCTGGAAGGGACCCACGAGGATCATCGAATCCAGCTCCTGGCTCTGCACAGGACAACTCCAAGAATCCCACCTGGGAGACAGGGACTGGAGCTGGAAGGTGCCAAGTGACACCCCTGTGTCCCAGGACACGGGGCAGGAGCTGCTTCCCTGGACACGACTGTCTCCATCCCCTCCCACGTTCCCCCAGCACGGCTTTCCCTCTCCCTGAATTCTCCAAGACACCTTATGGTTGCCTGACTTCACGTGCCGGGGCTGGATAATTTCAGCAGCACCTTCAGTGCCAAAGGGGAAAACCCATTTGGAGCTCCAACATTCACCGGGAAGCCCCGAGACACCCGGGAGTGAATCAATCCATGGCAGGGACAGAAGCAGCGAAAGTGAAACTCAAAAAAGAGTCCTCCAGGTTTTTAGAGCCTGATGCTGAAGAGGCAAATGATGATTTGTGGGCGCCTGGAGATGCAGAAGTGGAGCCCCTCTGAAAAGAGAGTGAATAAATAAGGCTCTGTATGAGGTCTAGGGAGATAAGTTGAAGGGGAAAAGCCAGACGGGGTTTTTCCAGCTGAATAGAATTTCACCAGACAGCATTTTGCAGGCCCGTTTCAATCGGATGAAAACACTTATTCAGAGTCCTGAAAGGTTGTGTTGCAGGAGGGTTAGTGCCTTGTGCTGTGCCTTGAACCCTCTCTCCTATTCTGTCTTAGCTGTAAAGACAAAAGGAAATGTGGTTTTTTCAGGTGAAATTCCAAATTCCTCTCTTTAAAGGTGATCCTGACGGTCAGAACTGTTTGAATTTCTGACAGAATGGAAATTCCTTATTTCTTTAAGGTCCTTTGAGTTCTGCTGGTGGGAAGTCCTTGGAGGAGACTGAAGGATTGTGGAGCATCTCAGGTGGGAATCTCCTGCCTCAGTTTCCCCACCAGCAACACAAGGACGAGGATCACAGAGTCTTAAAATATGCTGAGTTGGGAGTGACCCACAAAGATCATGGAGTCCTGCCCAGGACCAGCCCCAAGAGTCCCCCCCTGTGCCCCAGAGGATCATCCAAACCCTCCTGGAGCTCTGGCAGCCTTGGTGCCCACTGCCCTGGGGAGCCTGGGCAGTGCCCACCACCCTCTTGGGGGAAGAACCTTGTCCTGATACCCAACCCAACCCTGCCCTGATACCTCAGGCCCTCCCCTCTCTCTCCCCTTGGCTGCTCCAGGGAACCCAGCGTGGCCGGAGAAGGCTCCAGTGGGATGTCCCACCTCCCTGGCTGGTGGCCACGACCCCTGGGCACTGACCCCCTGTCCCCACCCTCCCTCTGTGCCCCAGCCACGACCCAGGTGGGGAGGGCACTGGTGGGCGACAGCCGAGGGGCGGCTGCTCTGCCATGAGACCCTCCAGTGTTCTGCACAAGAATCCCCCCTTGTGCTGCCCTGGCATCCCCCCCCACCCTGGGGGCATCACTTTGGGGGCACAAGAGGGGTCAGACAGGGAGCGGGGCCATGGCACCGTGCCAGGCAGCTCCAAAGGCCAGAGGGCAGCTCCTGGTCAGCACCGAGGAACAGGCGGCACGGTGGGCACAGCGCCAGGGGGTGCCAGGGGGTCTGACATACCAGGGGGGTGCCAGGGGGTGCCAGGGGGTCTGAAACACCAGGGGGGTGCCAGGGGGTGCCAGGGGGTCTGAAACACCAGGGGGGT
>VWZG01005525.1:452625-467494 GCA_013396735.1 Grallaria varia | reverse complement strand
AGGGGGGTCTCACACACCAGGGGGATGCCAGGGGGGTCTGACACACCAGGCGGGTGCCAGGGGGGTCTGACACACCAGGGGGGTGCCAGGGGGTCTCCCACCTCTGCCTTTCCCTGGCTCCACACGGAGCAGGGCAGCATCTCCTGCGGGCCCTGCCTTCAAGCTGTGTCAGGAGTTTGTTTTTCCAGCTCAAATAATGTAATTTAATTCAGCGGAATTTTTTTTTTCTTTTTTTTTTTTTTTTTTTTTTTTTTTTCCCAACCTGTCTTCTCCTGCAAGCGGCCCATCCTTGGGAACGATCAGCTGGATGGGAACCAAGCTGGATGGCAGGTCAAGTCAGGAGGCATGTGAAAACCCAGCCTTTATGTCATTTATTTTCCTAACAAGCATAGCTGGGAGTGGGACTGCTTTTCTTCTCCACCAGAGACCTAAAGCCCCAAATGTCATTGCTAAAGGAATTTATTATTCCTGATGTCACAGCAGATACACAAGAAGGGGGTATTATGTATTTCCAGCTTCTTAAAAGCCCAACAGGCAGTGTGGCAGAGGTAGGACAAGGGGAGAAATGCTAAAAACAAACCGGTGGCAGGTCCATGGACTCAGCAAAAGCCTCTCCTGGAGAAGGTCCTTATACAGCAAATGCACCACTTGGGATCCTCATGGGATGGGGAAAGGCTGGATATCCAGACCTGTGGGTTTGCTGGTATCTCCCGAGCAGCAGAAATGAATGAGCCTGTGGGGGGGAAAGAAAAATAGCTCAAAATTCTTTATAGCGAGGTTGCCAGTTATACATTAGATTTAACAGGACAGTTATCTCGTGTTAAATAGTGGCATGATTAAAAACATGTTTATAAAGGATTAACAGCTCTGTAACAGCTCCGGGTCTGCTCTGAGATGGTTGAACCTCCCCCAATGTGCTTCCAATCATCTCCACAATAACCACGTTAATAAAGCAGAATTAAAGGCACGTTGGGCTGAGAGGGGGTTCCAGTCTGCACCTGCTGGGTTTGTGCAGATGGAAGCAGGGAGGGAAAAAATCCAGCAGGAATGAGAGATCTGAAGGAGAAACAACTGCTGCTTGTGGGAATCCAGTGGGGTGGGAACACGGAGAGCATCTGATGGGGACACGGGGATTATGGCAGGAAGTGCCACTTCCCTGGATCCCAGCTGACCACAGGTGGTGGCTCCAAGGAGAGAATCCTGCATTTTCCACCAGCTAAAATCCAAGATACGCCAAGAGAGAAGCCCTTTAGTTGGGAGTTAAAGCCTGAAAGAGCCCAGGCCAGTCTCGCGGGGCTGCTCCGGGGTTTTCCCTGCCCGTTTCTGTGGAGCATTCCCCAGGCAGCATCCCAAGCTCCCACTCCAGCCATGCTCCCAGGCATGGATTTGGGACAGTGGTACCTGCTGGGAGCAGAACACCCAGACACAGGGAAGGCATTTAGCAAAAATAAACGCCGAGACAGAGCTTGAAATGTTTATTTTCCAACTCCAGGCCAGCCATCCAGTGACACTGCTCTGTTCCAGCGATCTGTTTATATCGGATGATTAATGAGACACAGATTGTCTTTAACCTTGATGGACGTTGCAGCCACCAGGGCTGTGAATTTGGGCTGGGTGTCCCACTTTCTCCTCCCACCTCTGTCTGCAGCCACCACTCCACTCTCATTGACCTGGAGAATGGATTTTTCTCCCCGTTTCATGCAATCAATCCCAAGATTTTATTACAATATGTGTTTTCTGTCCCTTTTCATCCACCCTCAGCAATCAGCCCTCCTCTGATAACGTGGGAAGGGGGTCTGAGCTGCAGGAGAAGTGAAGGAAGAGATCAAACAGCAAATAAAGAGAGAGAAGGGAGGGGACAACTCGTGTTTGGCCTGCCCAAAACGTGCTACTGAATTAGGGGACAGAGAAGTGCCAGGACACACGTGGTGATGCTCCGAAGTGCAGCAACCAGGTGTTGTAACCAGATAGAAACCCAGCCTGAAGCCAGTGTGACACTCAGGTGCCACTCCCAGGGGACACAGGGCTGTCCCTGCTCCAGAAAATGCCACTTCACACCTTCAGCATCCCCCACAGATTTTTTTCTGCTCAACCAAGACATAGAATCCCAGAGTGGTTTGGGTTGGAAGGGAACTGAAAGCTCATCCAATGCCACCCACTGCCATGGGCAGGGACACCTTCCACTGTCCCAGGTTGCTCCAGCCTGGCCTTGGACACTTCCAGGGATCCAGGGGCAGCCACAGCTGCTCTGCCCAACCTGTGCCAGGGCCTGCCCACCCTCCCAGGGAGGAATTCCTTCCCAATATCCCATCTAACCCTGCCCTCTGGCAGTGGGAAAGCACTCCCTGTGTCCTGTGTACTGGGATGGCTGACACAGCCCCAGCATCACGTGGGATTCACCTTTCTCCAAAAGGAAGAGCTTTGAACCAGACTCAAAGGAGGAGAAGGACATCAGCCTTGCCCATGACAAGCTGTGGGACAGCACGGCAAGGTCAGAAGGACATTCTTTGGCCACCACAACACGCTTGAGTTTGGACAGAGATGGAAGAGCCAGAGGCTCCTGAGGCAGCAGGAGCCAACAGGGAAACCCCAAGGAAACACCTCATAGGAATTAAGGGGTGTTCCCCTAAAAATTCAACCCTTAAAGAGCCCTTCCAACCCCAAATGTTCTGTATTTCTGGAAGGGGCTGGATTAAAAGCAGCTTGAACATGTCACGGCAGCAATGCCTTTGCATCCCCCCCGAGCACAGACCCGGGGCAGGAGCAGTTGACACATTTCTCCAGCACTCAGAGCTCAAATTGAAAAGTTGCCATTAACATTAAAAGGAAAAAATGGCTTTTTAAGAACTCCATACGTTTCTATTTCTTTCCCCTTCCTTTCCTTCCTTCTGATTCACCCTTCTGATATTTTCCTTGGACTCCAATCCTAATGCATTCATCCTTCTTAGCACATTTTTGGGCTGTTTCCACCATTGTTCTTGGAAACTTTCTTTATTTTATTTTTTTTTTAAGGACATATATTTAGATATACAACCTGGTCTCCCACATTAAACAAATTCAACCTTGGGCTGGAAAGGGAAAAGCACCGAGGAAAGGGAAGTGGGGCCAGGGATGCCAAGGTGACAGGGACCTTCAGGTGCCAGCAAAGGAGGTGTGTGTGACATTTGAGGTCTCTGTCTCCAGCATGGAATGTCTCCCCAAAGGGTTGATGGTACAAACAGAGGAGTGGTGGCTTCAGCTGTCCCCCAGAGCCACCAGCAGGGGTGAAAACTGGATTGTGGCACAACACTCTGGCTGCTCATCATCCCTCTGCACCTCTCCCAAGCACCCCAAGCACCCAGCCCGGCCTGGGGGGGACACAGGCACATCCTGAAATCATCCAAATATATATCTCACTCAAAGATGTATCTCTCTCACTCAAACATATATATATATATAGCACTTAAATACCTAGATAAATCACTGAAATACGTACATAAATCACTCAAATCAATCTGCAGCAAGGTTTTGGGAAGGGGAGGGCGTGCACAGGCCACAGACACCCCACACCGGGTCCCTGTTTGATGGAACTGGGACCATCCAGGCCCCTCCAGATGCCACTGGAGTGGGTGGGACTGGTGAGGCTGGTTTGAATAACCCCCAACCACCTCATTCTGCTCAGCCCGCACCCAAACATCTCATTCTGCAAAGGCAGGTCGCAGTCCAAGAAGCACTCGCAGGCTTTTCATAAACACACTCTAATAATCTTCATCAAGAATTTTAATACAGGGTGAGCTGCCTGCCAGGAAATGCATTTACACTGTCAGCTGGGGAGAGAAACAGCCCTGCACTGCTGCTCCATACCAGAAACACCCTCTCTCCCCCTCTCCCAGCTTTTCCTCTCTCCCCCTTTGGATGGAGTGTGGTGCTGGGGCTGAAAACCCTGGCAGGGAACCAGGCAGCGTCCCCTGCCTTGGGGTGCAGCCCCTTCCCCTCCAGCACCCTCTGCCTGCTCAGCTGGACCTTCTGCTTCACCTCTTCTGTGGTTTTGGGGGCTTTAAGGGCTGAAATCCCTGTTTTCCCCCTCTCTCCCAACATAACCTGCTGAAGGGGCTGTTGCAGGGGCAGTGGGGAGGGAAGGTGGTGGTTTTGGGGTTTGCTCAGCCCAGTTATGGTTACAAAAGCTTTCCTTTAACAGCACAGATTTACGGGGTCAGAGCACGTTTCCTCGCTGCTGTGGCATTAAGCAATTAAAGGCATTAGGCGAGGGTTTTGCCATCCGCTGCCACATCAGGTTTTGGTTTGTGCCGGAGGCAAAATACCCAGTTTGATGGATTCTGAACCCGAAGGGCTCCTTATGGTGGGAATTGGATTTTACAGCCTTTTTCCCAACAGCTGAAAACACTCTGGCTGTAAGAAACCTCCAGATGCTGCTCCGAGACATCCTCACCCAGCTACGTCTGCTGTCCCTGGGGATGAAGGGAGGGAGGGATGGGTGGATGGATGAATGGATGGTGGATGGATGGATGGATGGATGGATGGATGGATGGATGGATGGATGGATGGATGGATGGATGGATGGATGGAGGGAGGGATGGATGGATGGATGGAGGGATGGATGGATGGATGGAGGGATGGATGGATGGATGGATGGATGGAGGGATGGATGGATGGATGGAGGGATGGATGGATGGATGGATGGAGGGACATACAGACCCTCCATGTCCCCATACAAAGCCAAGTGTCACCTGCAGGGACTCAGAGACCTGACTGGCAAGAGGGGGAAGTTGGAGAAACACCCCAGGGTGGCTCCAGCACCAGCAACTCCTACTTATCCAATGCTGTGTTACAGACAGGGAAGATTTTGGAACCTCAATTCCTGGCGTGTTTGTCTATTTATAAGTCTGTTCTCAAGCAACTGACAAAAAAAGGACAGAAAAACCAACCTCGACGCTGCAAAGTGAAATTATGTGATTAGAAACCCACATCCCACATGGCCCCTCTGACCCTGGCGTGGCAGGGGTGGGCAGTGCCAGCTTTCCAGCAGGAATGGCACTGCCACCTCTGCCGCTTCCCTTCTCCTTGTGAAATTCTTGGGTTATTTATTTGCTCAAGGTGAAAAAAGCCGTGGGGGGAGGCAGAAATGCCAACCCTCTGCCAAGCGTTTTGAAGTTGCAGCACAAATTGCCTTTTACAGGCAGAGGTGCAGAGGTAGAGAAAAGTTCAGCTCTGCTGGAGGAAAGACCCAAAATGCTTTGAAGAGCTGAAGGAGCTTTTCGTTGTGCCCACAGTCCATGAAGGGGCAAAGTGCTGGGGGGATTTGGGGGAAAAGCTGGAGGAAGGATGGATGGGAGGTGTCCATGTGGTTATGGCTCCAGCTCTGTCCCTGCCAGAGCAATACAGGCTGCAAGATATGCTCCTGGAATGGTTTGGGTTGGAAGGGATATTAAAGATCATCTCATTCTACCCCCTGTCACGGGTAGGGGCACCTCCACTAGCCCGGGTGGCTCCAACCTGTTCTTAAACACGTCCAGGGATGGGGCAGCCACAGCTTCTCTGGGCAGCCTGCGTCAGAGCCTTGCCCCCTTCACAGTAATAAAGAGTAAACCTTAAAATCACAAAGAATTTAAAAGTTGCAATCCCCAAAAAAATCCCTCTCCAGAGCAGACGGAATCCTGCTACGGACTTCCTGAGTGGTGGACTGTCTGAACATGGAGATACTAATTACTCTCATTAATGTCCTTCTTCAGCTTGTCAAGGCATTCACAAAGCTGCTTCCATGTCCTCCAGAGCTCCCTCCCTTCCTCTGCTAAAAGGGTGCTGCCAATTTGGGGCAGTGCCCGTCCATCTGCACGTGCTTCCAAATTCATGGAGTCGGCAAGATCCCTTGGGAAATCAGCTCCCAGAGCCTTCCCTGGTGCCACAGGAGCAGCACAACCAGGTTGCCACAGTGATGCCCTGAGTGGCCGTGGGGAAAATCCAGGTATCCTGGTGCCTCCCACCAGGCTGGAAGGTTCAGGCTGTGCTTCCACGGGGCTCCCTGGGGGCTCAGCTTTCCACCAGCCAGCGGAGCAAGATGTTGTGTTTCTATGGAATTACCCTCCCTGCTGGCTCCCATCCTGCAGCCCCTGCTGGCTGCACCTCCACGAGGTTTCATTTCCACATGAAAAAAGGGCCTCCCAGGAGCGACTGCGGTCGATTTAAAATAATAAAAGTGAAAAATCTCAGGTTTGGTGACTAATCCCAGGAGAGGGGGCTCGAATTAGCGCGAACCAATCGGCCACGAAAGACCAGGGGAAAATTCCTGCTGGACCTCTCTCCTTAGTCCACTCCTTGGCTTCATTTTCCATCCCCAGCTCCTTCCAGCCTGCAAACATATACAGTGTTGCCTCGGCAACTCGGAGACGAGATATATGTCCGTGAAAAAATGAGACAATCTCTTTCCTCTGCGATTGCCTGGAAGGTGGAAAATGTAAACCTATTCTAGTCTTAAAGCAGTGGCAGCTTGGACCAGACTCAGCCCAAGCTGCTCCTAGAGGTGCCACCTCCAGCTCCTCCATGGGCATAAATCACTCTCCTCTCGTGGGCATCCCTCCCCTGACATTCCTGCTGCCTCATCCCATGGGATGCTCAGGACACATGGATTTGCTTTGCCCAAAGGTGTTTTCTCTCCTGCACCCACAAACTGGTTGTCCCTCCATCTTCCAGGAGTCCAGGTTGGTTTGTGAGCTTCTGATTAAGAAGGAACATGATTCCAGTCTCATCTGGATCAGGACTTTGCTCAGATGGGCAGGGACACCATCCGTGGGTGCTCCATCCAGGCCATGTTCCTTCAGCTCAGCCACTAAAACCTTTGCCTGGAAGGCCACAGAGAACTTTAAATTCTGGCTAAATTGTGGTTCAGGCTTTGCCACAGCAGAGCCAAGAAATCCCCCCTTGCTCCCAGTCCCACCAGCATCCCTTTCAATAAAATTCCTTCTCTGACATATCATATCTGAGAATCCCATGCTGGTTTGGGTTGGAAGGGACCTCAAAGCTCATGTCATTCCACCCCGTGCCACGGGCAGGAAGATCTTCCATCAGCCCAGGTTGCTCCAAGCCCCGTCCAACCTGGCCTTGGACACTTCCAGAGGTGGAACATCCAAAGCTTCTCTGGGCAACCTGTGCCAGGGCCTCCCCATCTCACTGGTTTTGCCCCAAGTGCCTGTTAAACCCCACCATTCCCACTGGTCCAGGGGCATCACCAGCTCCATCCTCGCACTGCCTGATATTCCATAACCTCATTTCACGTTGGAATTGTCATTTGCCAAACTGGGACAGCAGCACCCCCACCCCCTCTGAGCATCCCAAAACTTCCTTTGGGGGCGGCTTTGAAATGCGAAGCTGGGATAAGGGAGGACAGCAGATCATTGCTCGTGAAGACAAGGTGAAAAGTGCTCTGCCAAAGTGCGAAAAACATTTATATCCAGATCCAAAGTGTCTCTCAAATTTACAGTTCCCTGCACGCTCCGGAACCTGAGCTGGATTTGTGGGAATGGTTGTGGAGGTAAAGCGATTCCTGCCATTAAAATGTGCCAGCGCTGGGCTGCAGAGGAGATGAAGTGAAAAAAAAGGGTGGGAAAATGGGATTTGATCTGCTTTTTAAGGCAATAATAGTTTCACTGAAAAGCCTCCCAATGTGTAACATGCAGGGTGGAGCAGGATTAGGTTCATAAATAACTCCCAGGGAAGAAAAATGATACCCTTTCACATGCTGGTAGCACGTTATCTTTAAACCCAAAGCAAGATAAAAGAACTGCCTTCAAATATCCCCATTTTCCGTCCAGGAGGACTGTTTTGAACTCGTTTCACAGGGATCACCCTTTTCTATGGATGCAACATGGCCTCCTTTGGGCTGGAATGCAGCGGCAGCAGGAGGGGGGGTGTTTATCCCATTAAAATGATGAGTTGTTAGTGATAACAACCCCTGGAACAGTAATTAAACACTGTTTTGGCAGCCAGGCCAGCCTGGAGTAGATAGGAAGGTCCAAGAGCATCTCCTACATTAGAAAACAGGGATGTGGCCGGAGTGGGGATGTTGGATCCTCCCAGCCCTGCTAGTCCCTTTCCCACTCCGTTTTTGATAATTAAGCATCCCAGGTTTCCACCCCAAGACCTGTTCCACCTCTGAACCAGCCTAAAGGGAAAGTCTTGAGATCCAAACCATAAACCCGACCCCAAAAACGAGGGATTTGCTTCTCCCAACTTAAGGAATGGCAGATTCCCAGCTGACCATCCTAACGTGGCTCCTACTTTCTCACCGGTAGCGCCGGGGAAGGGCAGAGAAATTCAGCCCTGTTGATCCCTGGTTGGGAACCCAGGCCCGGTCAAAATGCAGGTGGAACTTTAGGTAGTTGGGATGCATTTCCTTAAGCTGGAATTTCGGCTGGAATCCAAGACTAACACCCTCCACCGCCCCTCTCGCAAACAGCGCCGAGGGCTCTTTAACAACCACAGTGGTCGAGCCTGGGTTAATGTCTTATCCATAAGTTATTCAGTATTTCCTTTTAAAGGCAAAATAGTTGGAATGCCTCCCCTTCTCTCTTTAAATTGCTACAAAAAAACCCCCCTCTGCACTCTTCCCACATGTGGCAGCGGGCTGGGAAGTGCCTGTTCCATGGGAGTCCCACCTCTCCGATTTTATGGGAACTGCGGCGTTAATACCCACCGAGATAAAAGCACATCCTTGGTACCTCCAGAGCTTGGTGGGGATGGGAGAAGGGACTTCCCAGAATGCTGGTCCTGTCTCCTTGTATCCCTGGTAGGTTTTTGGGATGGGCACATCTCCATGTCCTTCCATAAAGGGACACCAGGGATGATGTCCTGGGGGGATCCTTGACAAATAGGAGCTGTGCCCTCAGTCCCAAACCAAAGCCTGAAGACAAGGCAGCTGTAAAAACCTGGTTTTTACACCAAAACAATGCCAAAAAATCATGGAATCACAGGATGATTTGGGTTGGAAGGGACCTTAAAGATCAGCCTGTTCCAACCCCCTGCCATGGGCAGGGAACCTTCCACTAGACCAGGTTATTCATATTTATGTCCTATGTATAGTTAGAGACCTGACTATATCCTAGTCCTGAACACCTTGGAAAACTGGGAAAGGCCTGGATCCATCCAACATCTCCAGCCTGCTCAGGAAATTACGTCTCCTTCCCATGGCAAAGTCTGATTAACATTTTTCCCCCTTCCCTTCAAGTTTCTCAGGCCTTTGTTGAAAACAAATGAACAGAGAAAAGCCAAAAATATTTTGTTCTCTGGCCTCAGAACTCCTCTTGGGAAGCAAATTCCCATGTAATGGATCATTGCTGGGGAGATACAGCTTGAGATAGAGACAAATGGACCAGACCAGGCACTGCAGTGCCTGGAGCAGACAGGGTTTGGCTGGAATGATGACGAAGGGAATCCTTGAGGATGCAGCCCAAAATCTTGGCTCTTTGGCTCCCAAAGGGCAGGATTTTCCCGAATGCCTCAGAGCCTTTAATCCTAGTGGGATTTAGGGCTTAGTTTCTGAGGCAATTTGGAAACTCGCCCCAGGAATGATTTTCAGATACCGCTGGTGTGGATTTAAGGACCATCACTCTCCCTCCTGCAGGAATCATTCCACAGGGATGCTCACAGGTGCCATAGGTTGGATGTCCCTTGGATATTCCCAGAGCTCCTGGACCTTTGGTACCAGTTGGGAATGGAGATGGGAATGTCACATCCACCACTGAGGAGCTGGAAAGGCCATTGACAGGAGAGGCTTTCCATCCATCCACAGCACAGACAGCAATGGCATTCTTGGAATAACTCAGGGAATGAGGACTCCAGAGATAAGCCAGTGGTAAGGGAAACAAATGACGTGGGGTTTGATGTCTTGTGCTGCATGTAATGCTGTAAAAACTATATATATCCATACATGTGCATATATATATATACACACACACACACACATGAAATGAAGGAGATTTCATACTCTGGAAAAATCTCCCCTTCCAGCAGTTGGTAAAAACATCAGGCACAAGGGCAGGCAAATTAGAGCAAATAAAACTTCATACAAATTCCTAACTGGATTTCCTCCTCCCCTGGAGGAGACCTGTCTTCTGGTCTTTCGAATGTCATTGGTGGGAAGAGGAAGAAAATACCAAGCAATGGGTACTGCGAGGTGCCAATTTCCATGATTTTTTGGGACAGCCTCTGCCTAATCCCTGCCAGACACAGCCAAGGCCCTTTGGAGCTCAGCTTAACTGCACTGGCTGATAAGGAGCCGCAGAAGACAATCCCTGGGAAGCAGAGAGGGATGTTTTAATGCTGCTGGTTCCTCTCTAAGGGGGGTGGAATGTGGGTTTACAGCCTGCTCCCATTCCATTCCAGTCCCGAGGAGCACAAACCCTCCCGGTGCACTCGGAGCGACTCAAACCAAACCCCCACGCTGTGATTTAAACCTCTGCTCCGCTTGTTTCCAAGTCACAGCATCCCAAGGTAGGGGTTGAGAGGGACAAAGGCTGTCCCAGAGCAGAGAATTCCCATGAATTTTCATGAAACACCATTAAATGTTCCCGTTGCTGCCCATTTTTCCTGCCTGCCCTGCATGTGTTTCCAATCTCCAGCAGCACATGAAGGGTCTCCTCCATCTCCCCCTCCGGTGTTGAATTCCTGCTGATATCCCCTCTCCCAGCAATTTGGCAGCTCCAGGACATTTTGGTGACACTTTGGGCTTGTCCTTTTGGATCCTGCCCTGCTCTTGCTTTTCCTGGGATACGGGAAAGGTTGCAAGGCAAACCTGGCAGGGCTTCCCGCTCTGTCTTCCTCCCAGAGAGTTTTTCAAAAGCTCCCAAAAGCAAACCCACCCAAATCACCGCCAAAATCTTCACCATCACGGGCCCTGCCATTTCAGCCAGCAAAAATACTCAGAGAAAGGGATGTAGAGCAGCTCCTCCGAGGCATCAGCACCAAAAAACACCCCACAAGGAATCATTTTCCCTGTTGTATTTTCGCCTTTCTTGTCCGGAATGGCAGCAAGGGAAAAGTGGGAAAGAAAGGTCTGGCCTAAAGCTCTTTGATATGTTGGTAAAAGCTCCTAAACGCCCGTTTGCATTTGGATTGAGGAGCTGGGTCACTTTGTAGTCCGTCAGGAAATACATTTTGGTTTTTGCGAAAAATGTCAGAGAAAGAAAAAAAATAAAAATGTTTCCTTTGATATTTCCCTTTAAAAGGTTTCAGGCTCCCTTTGAAACGAACCTGCCAGAACCTTGTAGGAGTTGAAATATCCAGTTTGGACATTTCTAACAGCAAACTTCCATTTGAAAATAATATTTTTCCTCCCCCTTAAGGATCCCTCTCATCTTGTTTTCCTCCTCCCTCTGCTTGAAAGGCAAATCGTTTCCATCTCCAGATTAGCGTGTGCAGTCCACATTAATTCCTTCACTCCTGCCAGGTTTGCTGCAGAAGCCCCTGCAACTAAAGGAAGATCCCATTGGAAATGTTTCATGGACCCGATCGCTGCCAAAGCTGCTTTCCAAAGTCACCTCCCTCTCTTTTTTTTTTTTCAGGGTGGTAAAGGCAGGGATAATTATGAATTGAAGGTGGCACGTCCTGGGAAGGGGTTGGGATTGACGGAACGTGGCTCTGGCTGGCTGGGATGGTGTTGGATGTCAGCTGGCAGGGAGGTGACAATTCTCAGTTTTAACTGTGCTAAAATGAAGCTGCTGCTCCAATCAGGAGGCTGGGTGGGAAATATCCCATCCAGCTCCCCCTCCACCCGACTCCAGCCAAGGATCAGAATATTCCCATGATTTACTCTGCAGTTAATCCCACCTGGAGGCTGCTCTGGGCAGGGCCTCCCTCCAGCTGCCTGTTTGACTTTGCACACCCCAGCATTGTTTCATCTCTATTGGCCTGTGGAACCCCAATTCCAATCCTGCTTTTATTATCCCACAATGGGTTGGGTTGGGAGGGACCTCAAAGATGACCCTGGGATGAGCAGGGACACCTTCCACCAGCCCAGGTTGCTCCAAGCCCCATCCAACCTGGCCTTGGACACTTCCAGGGATCCAGGGGCAGCCACAGCTTCTCTGCCCAACCTGTGCCAGGGGCAGCCACAGCTTCTCTGCCCAACCTGTGCCAGGGGCAGCCACAGCTTCTCTGCCCAGCCTGTGCCAGGGGCAGCCACAGCTTCTCTGCCCAGCCTGTGCCAGGGGCAGCCACAGCTTCTCTGCCCAATTGGTGCCAGGGGCAGCCACAGCTTCTCTGCCCAACCTGTGCCAGGGGCAGCCACAGCTTCTCTGCCCAATTGGTGCCGGGGGCAGCCACAGCTTCTCTGCCCAGCCTGTGCCAGGGCCAGCCACAGCTTCTCTGCCCAGCCTGTGCCAGGGGCTCATCTACTCCACAAGGAAGAATTCCTTCCCAATATCCCATCCAATCCCTCCCTCTGGCAGTGGGAAGCCATTCCCCCTGGTCACTACAGAACCTTGCAGAGGTTTATCCCGCTCAGGCAGAGCTGGGCAGGTGAAACACCTTCTCCTGGTTGGAGCTGATCCAGGTTTAACCTTCCACAGCCCAGGGACTCGTGTGCTCCCTGCCCTGTACCCCTGGCAGGCTCTGGTCCCGTTTCCCTCTTCCACATCCAAGCAGAGAGGACAGGGATAAGGCAGGGGGGTCACCAGGACTGTCCCTCCTTTCCCACCTGGAAGCCAAGAGCTCGACAGGGCGGCTTCCCATTGAGATTGCACTTTTGGTTTACGGGCTCTGTGTGTGTGGTGGGACTCTTGTGAATGGGTTGAATCTGCCTTTTTCTAGACCTTGCACTGACACTGTGAGGGGGGCAATTGGAAGATTCCAGTAACTTGAATGGCACCTGATATTTCATTTTTTTTTCTGTTGTTCTGTTTTAAATGCCTGGAAAGGGCACCCCGTGAATGGCACCATTGAGCCGCCCGGTGCTGGGCTCCAAATGGCTGCACAAATGGATTTGTTTTGGATGCCTCGAGCCGCCGCTAAAAGTTTCCCTTGTTTTCATCTTCCCAGAGGCTCCCAGCCACGGCAGAACGCCCTTCTCCTGCCAGCCTAGACGGGAAAAAACAGGAAAGGCCAGGAAAATCACCCCCCAAAATAATAAAAGGGCGGCACGGCCACCCCTCCGCGGGCACCCGCAGGGTTTGCTGCGCCGTGGGAATGTCGCTGATCCCTGGGGCATGAAAATGGGGAATAAAGGCAGGCTGGGCTGATCCCGGGTGCACCTGCGTGCCGTTTCCCCCCTGGATTCTCCAAAAAATCCATAAATAGCCCAAGTTCAGGCTGGGTTTGCAAACAGTTCCAAAAGGAAACGATTTTGGAGGGAGTAAAAATAGTCCCCTTGAACTTTTCCAGCCAAGCCAGGCACTGGGCTGGTTCCTCTACGGTTTCCCACTTCCAAGGGGATCGCCACTTTGAAATTTTCACCTTTTAAATTTAGTCGAGAGAATGGAAATGGCAACAAAAAAACCCCAAACAACAAACCCTGGGGGACCGAGGCAAGTCTTGATTTGATAAGAAACCCTCCAGATTTTTTTACTAGCTGAGAAAAATCAACAGTATTATTTGGACTGAGCCACAAGCACTTTCTTAATTATTAAGCCTGCAAAACCACAGAAACCATTATTCACACAGGTCAGGCTTTGTGTGCCTGACCTGGGAAACCTGGCAGAAGGCAGGATTTAAAGACTCCTTAAAAATCCTGTCAAGCCAAGGTTTTCCAAGGGCTCCTTGGGGAAAGAGCTTTCAGCTCCCCTAAAGAGCTGCAGATGCCACGGCGGGGTTTGGTCTGGAGCGAGCATCAACTCTGGTTTATAATTCAGTTTTTAAGCTGTTTTCCCATTAAATTTGGGACCGGGGGAAGCGCAGATGGGCTTTGCTCATCCCCGCCACGTGTGACTCGCCCGCGGGCGTCGCATCCAAGGCCGGGGTGTGGGAATTGGCAGGGAAGGAGTTGGGAAAAAGGGGGAGATTTGGGTGGACCCCGAAGGTGGATGGATGGGCAGCTCCATCCAGGGCTGACATCACCCCACTTCCCTGGGCTGGGCTTATTTTAAAGCAGGCCTAGGGCTGGGCGGCTCTAGGGGCTAATTTTGGGGGGATGCTGCCAAGGGGAAACCTGCCTGGAATTGCACCCCAGGGATCTGGGATGGAATGATCCAACAGCCTCCAAAGCACTCCTGGAAGAAGCGGAGATTCCAGGTGAATCCCAGATCCCGGAAAGGGACCTTAAAGCTCATCTAGTCCAACACCCTGGGACACTTTCCATCAGCCCGGGTTGCTCCAAGTCTCACCAAAAATATTTGGGAAATATCCAGAACTCCACTAATTTTAAGGTAGCGCCTATAACCAGGAGTCATTTTTAATTATTATTAATCTTTTTAGTAATTATTGCCCTCAAAGTGCCCAGTCAGAAAAGAAGTGAAAACACGGAATTGGGAGCGAGCTGGATTTTCTTGGAAAAATAAGAAAGGAAAGAGTTCATGGCTATAATTTGAGAGCAGCTTTTCTGCTGAACAAGAAAGGTTTGTGACCTCCGTGGTTAAAGCAGGGGAAGGAAAAAAATAAAGCAGGCGAAACTTGCAGTTTGGGTCAAAAGTAATTGACTCTTGGGAGCATTTTCAGGAGAAAAAGCCAAATATAAATAAAACTGGGTCAACTTAATATTGTCACTGATTTAAACCAGCGTTCTGTTTCACTTTGATTCATTCTCTTAATTTGGTGGTTTGTTCTTTTAATTCAGCAGAACATTTTATTCCCTTAATTTGCTCAATTCTTGAAAATCCCCTGTACAAAAAGAGAGGTCAAAAGGGTTTATTTTGAAAAATGTCAAAGCAAAACATTTCTACATCAAAAA
>VWZG01005525.1:350455-452558 GCA_013396735.1 Grallaria varia | reverse complement strand
AAAAAAAAAAAAAAGACCCTTTTCTGGCCAAAATGTACTTGCCAAATGAGACTGGTATTTGTGAGTCATTTCTCCAGCACATTTTTTAGTGAATTTACTATTTGTCAGAAAGAAAAAAGCAAGGTTAAACCTTCCCCCAATGAGAGCACGTGTACCTTGAGTTCACATAAATATGTTTAGGAAGGAGAAGAGGGATTGGAAAGATCTTGCACTTGCTGTGCATTTATTTCTGCATCTCCCTGCACAAATTGGGTGTAAAATAAGGAGAAAATCCAGTCACATTCACCCGCCTTTTCCCTTCCTATATGTATTACTCCATCAAAACCTGAAGAACCACAATTCAGCCCCACGGAGCAGAGGGATTTAAGTTCTACATCCCAAAAAATTGGTTTTTAGGTTCATTTAAACTTCAGAGTGGGGCGCAGTGGATGGGATTGCTCAGGAAGAAAAGGCACTGCTAGTGCTGATATTTCTCTCCCACCCATGAGCAGGATCTTAATCTGTATTTTTTCCCACCTTTCCTTCACATTTCTCCGAGGTCCTTCTATTTCAGGGAAGTTTTCTCTTCCCTTTAAATGATTTTCAAGACTTCAGTCAAACCAGCACAGAGAAACTGTGGCTGCCCCATCCCTGGAAGTGTCCGAGGCCACGTTGGAGCAACCTGGGCTGGTGGAAGGGGTAGGGCTGGGTGAACTTTAAGGTTCATTTCAATCCAAACCATCCTGGAATTCTGTGATTAAATCTAAATTAAAAGAAGACATGCTTTTATTGAACTGGAGAAAGTTTCCCAAGATTTACTTGGAAGTGTTGGACTTATTTTCCAGGAAAACAAGAGGGTCAAACCCTGAAAATTGAAAAAGACCGTTTTGAGCAAAGAATGACCAAGTTTTGGTCTCCAATACCTTATTTTTTTTTCCCATTAAGAGTCACCATTTCCCTTTTTCGTAAGGACACTTCACGTGACAAAGGAACGTTTGCCCTGGGCGAGCAGCACCTCAACTTTGAGTCCCCACCAGGGGAAGGAACACATGAAATGATGGTTTTAATTGGCCTGGCCACGAATCCAAATGCAATCCTTGGGCCTTCATGAGACCACCAGGCCGTGCCACGAGGACAGTTGGTGGCCACAGAACATCCCAGCAGCAAGGGGAGGGACCCCCACGACCACGTGGGGTGGCATCAACACCTGCCCCCTAACAGGCAGCTCTTGGAAACTTCCTCGGGGTTATCCCACGTTTTCTGCCTCGGATCAGAGGGAAAAGAGCCCCGTTCCTTGTGGAGGAGGAAGGACAAGCCCTCTGTGCCTGCAGAGGTGGGCAGAGACCTCCAGCCCCTCCGCTGACCCACCGTGGGATGGGAACGCACATCCCTCCTCCCAACGCCCCTTCCCAGCGCTCCCTTTGGGAACAGAGGTCCATCAATTCCCTGGGATTGACTCCACCACCCACATCTGGGGGATAAATGGCACGAGAAGCTTTCCATTCAGCTCTTCTGCAAAGAAATTCCCACCTCCCCCGATGCTCCCCCAGCTCCAGCAGCCCTTTGGTCCCCCACTGGATAATTCCTGCCCTTTCCCAAGGTTGTTGTTTTCCTTCTTTCCCTGAATACACCTGCTCGCCCTTCGTTTTCCTAATGAATAATCCCGAATTAGCCATGAAATGCTAAATGGCACCATGATCTCATCAGGCATTAACCGAGCATGAGGCAAGCTTAGCAACCAGGCAAAACACAGCGGCCCGAGCTGGAGACCACTCCACACAGGGATGGACTTTCCAAGCATTTAACGGGGCAGGAAACAGGAATATCTCTCCTGGAGATAAGAACATCAGCACCAGGAGAAATCCTGGGACTGGGGCTGTGTCCCACCCTGACAAGCTGCGTCAGAAATGTTTAAAAACCATTTTTCTATTTGTTCTTTTTTTTTTTTTTTTTGCTATTTGTTTTCAATTCCCCCTTTCTGGGCTGTCTGCTGCAGCAGGAGAATCTGTGGGATGAGGCTGACATTTTCAGTCAATGGTTTTGAGTCGAAACAGCCTCAATTTGAGGAATTATTTTTAGCTGGGAGTCAACTAGAAAATTTTGATTGCTGGTTTGGGGATATTGAGAGGAAAAAAAAACACAATTAAGCAGCTTGCTTGTCCCCTTTCCTTCCCCTATTCCAAAGGGAAAAACAGCATGAGGGAAACCTGGGGAGGACTGGTGTGTCAGTGCCTGGTTTTGGCATGAGCAAGAGGGGGCTGGAGGGTCTGGAGGAGGGACCTGAAGGTGCAGGACCATCAGTAGTGAGGAGCCCAGCAGCTCCGTAACCCATCCAGCATCCCCAAGAGCTGGCTGTGTGCAGATGGGAACACCAAGACTCGGAGCCACGCAGTAAGTTTGCCCCAAAGGCAGCATTAGGATTCAGGATGTCCTGGCACCCACAGTGGCCCATCTGGCCTCAGCTTTCCTCTCCCAGAGGCTTGGGATTCCAACAGGAGCATCCCACCTCCTGCAGGGCATCCTCCATCCCAGGAGGTCCAAGGATGCACGAGGCAACCTGCTGCAATCCTGGAGAACATCAGCCAGGAGGCAGCAAGGCATGGACTCTCCAAATCCCTCACAGACCCACTCCTAACCCAAACCCTCATCCAGGGACAGAGACACCTTCCTCCTGCCCAGGTTGCTCCAAGCAACATCCAACAAGGCTTTGGACACTTCCAGGGATGGGGCAGCCACAGTTTCTCTGCCCCACCCGTGCCAGGGACTCACCACCCACATAGGGCAAAATTGGTGTATATTTTACCTAAATTTCCCCCTTTTCAATGGGTTTGAACCCATTACTCCTTGTCCTATCTCTAAAACACCGAAATATTGTGCAGAAACATTTTATGTTTTCCAGCCAATTCAAAGCAACACTTTGTACTGAAACACACACAACCAGTTTCTCCATGAAGTGGAATATTCAAGGAGCCGGTCCAAGACATCCTTATTGCTGGATCCTGTTCACCCCTGGCAGGGAGCCGAGGGATTCAGGGAGGAATTGGGTTCATTTTGTCCCGTTAGAAGATAGAGACGTCAGAAGGAACAGGCAGAACCCCTTCACTGCCCAAATCTCATCTCACAGCATCATCAAAGTGTCCTCAGAGCTGAGAGAGAAATTGGAGGCAGACCTGAGCTCAGCCATGTGTGTGTGACACATGTTGGGCTTGCTTAGCTCAATTAACAAAGACACTCTTAAGTACAATTTGTGTTTAATACAGTCATCCGCTTAGAGGAAGCAGAGGGAGCCGGCAATGATGTGAATTCTCAGAAGTAAATTGAAAAAAATAAAATAAAATCTCTGGAGAATCAATGAAGCAACAAGACACAGGCAGGTCGGCCCAGAGGGTAAGAGAAGCTGGCAGAGAGGGCAGGAAGGGCTGGCCAAGGATCCAACTGGGACTTGGAGGATTACGAGGCACTGGGAAAGGAGCAGAGGGAGTTCAAGGGGTTCGGGTCAGAGGGACACACGATGTGGATTTAAGGGAACAGGGCTGATGCAAGTCCCGTGCTCTGGGCTTGGGGCAAGCTCTGATTCACAGCAGCTCCGAGTCATTTGTCCAGGTCACCCTGAGTTCCCTGGAAGCAAAATGGCCAGTGATCCCAGCGTGCCTTCCTCTGCAGGGATCCACTCTGACAACAGGAGAGCTCTGAGCTTACCTGCACCAGCCCATCTCCAAAGCGACTGTGAGAGCAAACAGAGCCTTGGAGGCACCACTTGAACACAGGGAGGGGCATTTATGGGCTGGCCAGCCTGGGAAGGACCAGATCCGATGGTTTCAGGCTTCAAAACCATCTAGGAAAGCAAACTGCAGAGCTCAGCAGCCCCGGGGAGGATGCAGGGCTGGTAAAACAGCAGTGGGAGAGCATACAGTAAATAGCTTTCCAAAGGCTTGGGAGTTGGGTGGAGGTTGTCCTGAGATTTTTCCAGGCAAATCCTTCTGCTTAATGGACTTCAGGTATCTGTGCCCAGGTGTTATTGTTATTTTACCATGGTTTTATCATTAGCTTATACAGAGTGGGATAGAGAGCGGGATTGGGACGTGGCACTGAGTGCCACGGTCTAGTAAACAGACTGGAGTTGGACCAAGGGTTGGACTTGATGATCTCGGAGGTCTTTCCCAACTCAATCGATTCTACGATTCTATGATTCCTTTCCAGAATCCCTTGGGTCCCAAAGCAACGTGTGGCCCTTGGATGGTTTTCCACACTCAAGGACAATGGGAGAAGCACCCAATCCCAGACTCTCAGCCCAATTCCACACATGGCTCTGGGCATGAAATCCATCCCCAGGATTTTGGTAGGCAGGGGTTAAGCAGCTGCAGGAAAATCAAGTGCTGCAGTTTATTGGAGAATTCAAGGAGCTGCAGCTCCCACAAGGAATTAAAGCGGCGTGGAACGGGCTGTCTTCATGCAGTGCCCACCCATGGAGACACGACAGGACCCCAATATTGAACTGCAACACCCAGCACTTGCAAGGGAAGGGACATTCCTTGGGGTTCTGCAGGGGAATAGAGGGGGAGAGGCTCTGCTCCATCCCATGAGCAGGACAGCGGCGCTAAAACCTCTCCCCCATCCCAAATTGCTGCTGCAATCCAGGCTTAGACAATATTGCTCAGCCACTTCTCTTACCCTGCCCTGACATCCTCACCGAAACAGGGGCTGTGTTCCCACTGGATCCCTCCTCCAAAGGATGCTCCGGTGGCCCAGGGCTGGAAGAAGCTCCACAGACAACCACAGACCCCAGGGCAGGACCAGAACCTGCATCTTTCCCCCCATCAATGACCTGCAAGAAGCCTTAAAAAAAGCCAAATTCCAGTATATTCCCTTACACCACGTAACCTCAGCTGAAGGTTCCCAAGCATGCCTTTAATTTAAGCTTAATAAAGCTGTTATTGTCCACTCATTAATGAGTGCTTATTAAAACTATATTTATTGCACATGGTGCTGAGAGATCTCTCCGAGAGAGAGCCTGGGGCAGTAATCCCTGCAGCCCGGGGTGTTTAATGAGGGATCCATGTGGAATTCCCAGGAAACATGTTTCCAATAAGCACTTCCCTCGGCGGAGGCGCCGTGCACGTACCTGGGTGTGCACCCACACAGGATGCCAACAAAACACAGGGTGAGAAACTGGGTTTTCTAGGATGGGATGAGAACACATCGCAGCAACAATCAGGGTTGTATTGATTAATGCGTTAATTAATTAAAGATGTTTACTGGGGGTGGTGGGCAGCGCTCGGACCCTCCCGCGTCCTCCCCTGCTGGCCGAGAATTGCCCCCAGATCAAACACCGTGACCACAACAGGCCTGAAAATTAATTTTATCTCGAGGCTGAGAGGCTTGCTGAGATCCAGAGGTAACACCACCGGTGGAAAAGCCCTGTGCCTTTTGCTTCCCACAGCCCAGGGATGAGGAATAACCCAATCCCGAGGTGAGACATCTCTCATTTTTATGGACAGAACTTCCAGAAAGCCTCCTGCGTCCCAGAAATTGCACTTTCAACTCCATGTGGAGTCCTGACTTTGGTACTTAATCCCAATTACTGAAATATCAAGAGCCTTAATCACACCACAGATAAGGAAAGGATGCGGGGAAGAGGAGGGAGGTGGAGTTACCAGGAATCTCTTGGGAAAGGCATCTTGCCTTGGCATCCACCCTCTGCCCTGTGAGCCCCCAGAGGGAAATCAGGCCCCAACAGAACTGCTTGGGATGGGAATCCACAGGGAATTCTACCCCTGGAATGCCTTGGGATCCCCAGCCAGTTGAGCCACACCACCTTATTGTGTGAGAGGGCCATTTGTCCCTCTTGGGGATTATTTTCCCTAACGGATAATGATGTCTTGGATGCAGAAGTGCTTGTCCCCCACCTGAAGCTCCCACCCCACTCCCCCAGGCTGGTTTGCTCTGCTCCATGAGCCTCACTGTGGGTTTTTTTGGGCTTCTTTGGGATTTTTTTAGGTCTGATTTTTGGAGCATTTAAAAATTCTCCCCCTCCTTCCTTTCCCTTGTTTTCCCTTGGAGTAGCTTAGCCAGGGGTTGGGGGTAAGGAGGGGAAATGCTGCCAGAAAAGCTCCTAACAACCCTCTTTGGAGACAGGCTTTATCCACTCAGCTGTCCCTTGTAAACTAAGCCCTGTGTGAGATTTTTTTTCCCCCAAACCTTTTCGATCCCCCCTCCTTGCCCTCGCCCCTCCCGCTTTGCTCACGCTGCAAATATGCAGGAAAAAATACTTGGGGACAAGAATGTCTTTTTGTGCTGCAGGAGAGAGAGAGAGAGAGAGAGAGAGAAAGGGCAAGAGGGAAAATAAAACAACCCGGGCTGCAAAGAGGCAGAGGGGGAGCATCGACATCGCCTTGGCTGTTCTTCCCTGGAGGGCACCAGTGGGATTTGGGGGATGGAGAAAGGTCCCTTTTCCACGCTCAGGTGCTCCAGTGGCCAAAAACCACCACGGCGGCAACATCATCGCTGGGATCTGTGAGTGGAAGGGACAGCCCGGGGAGGTTGTGCTGGGATTGTTTCCCCCAGTTCCGACGTCTGGGGAGGTTCAAATGTTACATGAGTAGACAAGGTCGAGATCCACAAATGGAGTGATCCTTGGTGGGCATTGCTGATCCCGAGATGGGGTCCCGTTTAAGGCGGGAGATGCTTTTCCGTGGAAGCAGGGATGATTCCCTGGAGTTAACCGGGTGGGATCTCTTTTATTTTAGCTGGAGGAGGAACCCAACCCCTTTGCATCCCTCTTCCAACCCTCTTCCAGGTTCTTGGAGCGCACAGGGAGGAGACAGCACAGCCTCCATCCCTGCAGGACCCGACGTGGCCCAAACCCTTTGGAACAGGGAAACACTCAGCACTTTCTGGCTTGGAATAGGATTAAAACAAAACCCCACTGAGCGGGATTTGCTCTGTTGTGTCTAGAGAGGATGTGTCAGCACAGCAAGGCTCTGGGGAGAAGAATTCCTGGCTAGAGCTGGGACGGACTTGGGGGTCCCGGAAAAGCATCTCCCTGCTGGCCAGATGTGTGGGAATGACACCCCTGGGGAGAAGAAACTCCAGCTAATCCTGACAAGCCAGGGAGCTGCTGTGCCCTCCCTGGAGCACTGGGGAGGGCATCAGGTGCCCCGTGGAGGGAAGTTGGCAGCCCTGGGCATTACTCAGAGCCCTCTCAGCTCACGATGAGCTCAGGAACAGCTCCGTGCCGGGTGATGTTTTCCCAGGAGCCATCCCATCGTGGGAAGGCACCGTGGGGCAGGTGGGAGCTCCGGGCAGAGGGTACCGGGCGCTCCGGCCCCGCTGACATCCCGGTGATGGATGAGCGCCGGGACTCCGGCACGGCCTGGGCCCTGAGCCCGGGATTTCACTCCCTGAGTTAATGGAAATGTTATACACACGGAGCTGGCCCCTTCCCAAAGACACTCCTGCCTCGCAGAGGGAGTCGCTCCTCGCGGCGCAGATGGAGGGGACGCGGGGAAGAGGCAGCCAAGAGCCACCGGCAGGGACGTGGTGAGGAGCACTTGCCTGTCCTCCTGCAGGCAGAGGCAGGGACACAACCAGCCACCTCCTGCATCCCACAAAGGCTCTTTCCAAGGTGACTGTGCCAGGGAGTACCCCAGGGCTCACCCACCCTTCCGGCGAGGGGTGTGAAAGCCGTGGGACTCACCCCTTCCCGGGTTGTGCCACGCCAAGCTGCCAACCAAGAGACAAACCCACCCAACATTCCGGGCTCAGGGGAGGTTTTGTTGGAGCTCAGGACCAGGTTGTTCCCCCAGAGGGTGGTCGGGCACTGCCCAGGCTGCCCAGGGCAGTGGGCACAGCCCCAAGGCTGCCAGAGCTCCAGGAGCCTTTGGATGATGCTCTGGGGCACAGGGGGGGACTCTTGGGGCTGGTCCTGGGTAGGGCTGAGGGTTGGACTGGATGATCCTGATGGGTCCAGCTCAGGATATTCTATGACCATCCCATGAGTTTGAGTTAAATTCAAGAGATAAGAGGTCAAGGAAGAGATTTCTGCCCTGGTGCCTGTGGCTGTTTTCAAACCCCATGCCCTGGCCTTCCATCCCTTTCCAGAGTCCAAACCCAAGGAGGGTCTTGTTTTTATTAACATGTTTTACATCTTTTACAACCTCCCCGCCAGCTGGACGGCTGAGCACTCAGGGCAATTATATGCATCATCTAAACATCATCCACAATGAAAGGGCTTCGTTTAATTGGGTTATTTAAATGATACGTTGGATGGAAAAAGCCAAGCAGACTTAACAGGATCTTTAACGCTCACGTTAGTTTGCATGAGTTCAAAACATTATCTGAGAGCCTTGGAAATGAAGGGCAAGACTCCTGGTGACTTCAGAGGCTGTGGAGCAGATGTTGGCAGAGAAAGGAGCAGGGAGATGACACAGGGAGATGCCACCTGGAAAGAGCAGCCACACTGCCCTGCCAAAGGTTTCCAAAGGGAATTCTCCCTTTGGTCACCAGCCTGTGGTTGTTCCTCCCCTACAGAAATAGTCCTGCCACAAGTAGAAACTGTTTTTTCCTCCTGCTTTTCTCCTGATTTCCTCTACGTGGAAAAGAAAGCAACAAGTGGTTTTAAAAAGGGAAAATTCCTCCCCTTCGGCAAACCCAGACCTGAGAGCACATCTGTTGTAGAAAAACAAGAAAAGTGGGATTTTGTACCAAAACCAAGAGTTGTAGTTCTGATTCTTTCAACTCCCTGCTTCCAAATTTGAGAAGCCTAAACCAAAGTGGAGATTTTAAGCTGATTTTAGAAGCATGACAGGAAATACTCCCAAATACAATTCCTTCTAAAATACACACTTTGCAGGTGCCAAGGGCAGAGGAGGCACAGGGCACATGCAGGAGGGAAGGCACAGACTCAGGCATCATATCAAGCAGCACAGCATTAAAAAAACCAATAAAATCCCACCCTCCAAAAAAAAAAAAAAAAAACCCAGAACAAAACCCCCTACTTTGCACAGAGAAGTTGTATTGAGTTTTTTCAGGTCCGTTCTGCTGCAATACAGGTGCTGAAACAGCTTCTCTTTCTGCACAAACTGATCAGTGCTGAGAGTTGAGCCAGTTCCTAAATGCCATATTCAGTATTTTCCCACTGAAACACAGAACAGTAACTACGGTAGAGGAAAAGAAAAGAACACACAGAATTATCCTTGGAAAAAAAAAAAGACAGGAAAGGTATATCTGTAACACTTGAATGGGAAATTGCTGGGAAATTTTCAGGTTTCAGCAGCTGTGTGAAGCATTTTGAAACATCCTTTTTCCCCTCCCCGGTTTCTCAGGGAAATGAGACACGAACCTTTCATTCTTTCCTAAACGCAGCCCAAAGTTATCACCATGAGTAATGTGCAGCATCTCCAAGTCCAAGTGCTGGAGCAAACCCTTCCCAGGAGGCAGCAGAAGGCACCAGGAATGCCCTTGGTGATGTCCCTCTCCCTTTGGCCAGGGCAGGGAGCGTTCCAGCAGCAGCTCCGTGCCTTTTCCCTGTGCCCCTTCCAGCCCAGGAGAGGGTTCCAAAAACGTCAGCGAGTGAGTCACCAGCCCTGGAAAGGCTTGTGCTGCTAAGGCCAGCTCGGGGCTCTTCCAAGTGACACAACCACTTGGCCCTCGCTGTCCCTCCAGTCTGTAACCCCATCCCTTTGCTCTCATTGTCACACTGGGACAGAACGGTCCCCAAAATGCTGGGACAGAAGGGTCCCCAAAATGCTGGGACAGAAGGGTCCCCAAAACTCTGGGGAAAAATGGTCCCCAAAATGCTGGGACAGAATGGTCCCCAAATGCTGGGACAGAACGGTCCCCAAAATGCTGGGACAGAACAGTCCCCAAAGTGCTGGGACAGAACGGTCCCCAAAATGCTGGGACAGAAGGGTCCCCAAAATGCTGGGACAGAAGGGTCCCTGGGGCTGAAGGGATTCCAACAGAGGTGCCTCTTGGAGCTGCAGGAGCCCGTTGTAGATCTTGACACTTTTTTTTGTGACACAAAAAGATTTGGAGGGGGAGAAGCTCTGACGAAAGGCTCTTGCTTGTCAGGAGGGTGGCAGGGAGAGCAATGCCCTTGGGAATTCCTGGCCTCCAGCTGTGGGAATGGGCTTTAAAATGAGTAGGGAAGGTGCCAGAGGCAGTGAGAGCAAGAGAAATGGGGAATATCCCACATGGATAATCCCCAGGGACAGGGAATTGTGTGGGCAGGGAAGGGAAAGGGCACAGTGGCACGGACAGAGCTGAGAATCGTGGGGTGCAAATCCCCCCAGGAGTCACCCGGGCCAGGGTGCATTTTGGCACCTGCTGGGTTTGGGTTTGGACTGGAAGAACAGTTCAGTGGGAATAGGAATGACAGGAAGACTCCTGGCATGCCACACATTCCCTGGATGAAGATATTCCAAGGCAGATCCCTACCACCACAGTTTTAATAAATGAGGCTTTTCATTACAAGGACGGGAGCGACAGGGCAAGGGGAAGGTTTAAATCTGATATTGGGAAGAGATTCTTCCCTGGGAGGGTGGACAGGTCGTTGTCCAGAGAAGCTGTGGCTGCCCCTGGATGCCTGGAAGTGTCCATGGCCAGGTTGGATGGGGCTTGGAGCAGCCTGGGCTGGTGGAAGGTGTCCCTGCCCATGGCAGGGGTTGGGATGGGATGTTCCTTAACCCAAACCATTCTGGGATTCTGGGATTATCCTCTAGCTCTATCCCACCTCCCACTCCACTCTCCTGCAGTCTCTCCCCCCTCTCCCCCCCTTCCAGGACAATTCCTGGCTGTGGTTGTGCTGGATTTATCCACAGCACTGGCTCTTCCCAGTCCATCCATGAGAGCTCAGCATCCTCTGCAAGGCCAGTGCACTCACCCACGGCAGAGCTCGAGGGAGAAAGGGTTTCCAGCAGACCCAGGCGAGTCCAACACACCATTTCCAAACCCAGCAGGATTCCAGGGAAACCTGTCCATGGCCTGGACTTGCAGTGCAGCCGCTTGGGGAGGTCTGGGGGGAGGAAAAGAGCCCTGGAAAAAAAGCTGCCTGAGAAATTTCCTGAGCTTGGCTTGGTACGTGGCTGTGCATCAGAGCTGGGCAAATGAAGATCTCAGCAAAAGGTTGGTTTGGCTGGAGCCAAAACAAACTTTTTCCAAAAAAAACCCCACCCAAAACCCCAACAAAAAGCATGAATAAAGAAACTGCAAACCAGATCCATGAATAGCCTCAGTCCCGTCCCTGCTGCTTCCAAAACTCCACTTCTTTTGGTGAATTAACTTTTCGGACCTCCTACAATGAAAGAGCCACTGAGGAATCCAAACAGAGGAACCCGGAGCACGTCCAAATAAACACTCCCCATGTGTATATTTGAGTCTTTCATCGGGCACTAAGTTTTGTGTAGGACTTATTTGTATTTGTAAACTTCGAGATAAAGGTACTCGGAGAGTTTACTTTTGTGTAACATCACACATCCAAATAAACCAGAGCACAAATCCCAGGCAGAGCTGTTTACCTTTCCCCCCTAATTTCATACTTGGATATTCTCCTTCCCAAAACCAACAACAGCAAAGGAAATCGGACGCAAACAACCTGGTTCACACGATGCCAGGCAAGGATTCTGTCCACAAATCCAGGCAGAAGATTCCAAAAATCATAGTGGGATTGGCAGCAGCAAGAGATTAATCACGTTTAATGATACTTAACCTTCCCACCTCAAATTAATTTAGGTCTTCACGAGCCATTTGATCTCAAAACGGGTGAAGGAAACTGGCAGCAAAACACACCCCAGAGATGGGTCTGTTGGGATCAGTGGAATCCCAGCCATGGAGTGTGATCCCTGTTTCCTCACGCGGTGTAAAACACGCCAGCACCTGATGGGACGTGGCTGGAGAAGGAAGAAAACCCGAGAAAATCCCCAGATGGGGAGGAGAGACTCAAAGTGTGCCCATTTTCACGCCATAAAATGCAAACTCTGAACAGTCTGAGGCGCACGAGGAAGGAGGCACATCAAGGCTTCCAAATGTCCCAGTCCAGCATCCCCCAAAAACACAAACATGACCCAAAGCAGCCCCAAAAACTGCATCCAGTTCTCATTTCACCTGTCTGCAACTAAATAGGGCTCTTGGATTTTGGGTGTGACAGCTGGTCCAAGACATGGGACACAGGCAGGCTTATTACAAGTGTAAAGTGATTCCCACCATTTCCACCTCCCCCAGGCTCCTCCCGGATGGATTTTAAGGAAAACCCATGGGATGCAGGCAATGACAACCTCCCTGAGCAGAGGGGATGCCAAAGCTGCTCCTGCAGACAACTGCCTTTCTGTTCAATACTGAAAGGAGCAAAAAGGACACGGGGGAAAACACAATAACCCCAGTCCTTCAAAAAAAACTCCTCCTAAGGTTTTCTTGGGAATTATATGCACAGAAAATCATTGTGTGGGCTCTTGTTTTATCAAACCCATCCCGCTTCCTATGTCAATAAAGGGCCATGACATGATATTTCTGGCTTGTAACTCGGTGTCTTGCCCGTGTTTCTTTGCACTGGGATCAAAAATGTCTTGTCTGTGAAGAACCAGTGAAATAATCTGAGTTTCGCAGCTCTTGGCAGCTCAGAAATTGGTGGGTTTTACCTTTTTCTCCGTGATTCCTTGTTGACTGGTAAACACCTCTTGGTTATCTCTTCCCTCCAGCAAAGCAAACCCCGCAATGAAATCCCTGCTGTTGCACATCCAGGACAGATTTCCATGGATTGCAGCAGGAGCCACAGGCACGGAAACCCACCCGGCAGGTATTTGAGGACACTGTCAGCAAGGACTAAACCCAGGGATTTATCACAGTCCCTGAGTGCTTTGCAAGCACCTTGACCCAGGCTGAGTCCTGTCTCGAGAGACCACTTCCATCCTCCTGGATGCACAAATCCAGAGGAACTCCCCCCAAATCCATGGGGGTCCAGCAGTGTGGGGCTGAACAGGCAGAGGGAAGACACGTCCTGCTGCATCCTTACCCTGGGCTTTGTTTTCTGGCCACTTCAGCTCCATAAAAACCGAGTTCTGCTGCTTTGCAGCCACAAAAGGGTTTTATTAATTGCACTGGAACTGCCTCTGCACGGATGTTGCTTTTCCTAATGGGTCCTTGGTCTCTGGGAGCTGCTGATTCTGCATCTCTTTGATATCCTGATCCATCTGATCCCAGTCAGCACCTTTCCCTGCTCATTCCCACCCCTCCCACCGCCTTTGGAATCCTTTACCTCTGTGCATCCTCTGGCTTTCAAGCAGAGCCAAAATTGTCCTTGTCCAGCTGGGCCTGCCATTAGCTGTGTTTTAATTTTATGTCCTTCTCACTGCTGCAGGTGGAGATGAGGCCGATGCTTTGCCAGGGGGCTCCACACTCCTCTCCTTACCTTGGGAAGCACCAGAGGCAGGGCCAGATCATAAATTTCTCCTGATTGTTTTGAATCTGGGAGAAGGAAAAGTGATTCCCTCCCCTTGTTTCCTAGTTTTGCTGCCTCAGTTTAGAGTTTGAGGGAAAAATAAGGGCCCTTGTGTTTATTTCACAGCTCTCCAGAGGCTCTTTCAGGGCAGCTTTAAGTGAAAACAGATGAGCTGAACACACAAACCTCTTTGGGACGCTGTCTCCAAACCTCTTGGAAGTCGACATCCTTGAAGGAGCATCTAATTCCCTGAAAGGTGAGGTCGCTCCTAATGAATCTCCCCAGGGGAGCTGGAAAAGGGAGGGGGAAATTCTGCACATGCAAGTGAAAATCCTGGAGATGGTTTTTGGCTGGGCCGTGCTAATAAATAAGGGCTAATTTCTGCGAGCATAACTCATGCTGGGGGGAGATAAGAAAGGAATGTGAGTTCCCTCTGAGCCCAGCCTAGGGAAGAGTTATCCTGCGGGATCAGAGTGGGAATCATGGAGTCAACAGCAGAGGCCAGTGGCCAATAATAAATCCAACCAGAGCAGACCCCGGATCGTGCATTCCCACCCGGCAGGAGAGCAGGAGCAATGCCAAGCTCTCCTCCTGGAGCAAGGCCTTGGTGTTTGCAACACAAACTCCACTGAAACGGCGCTGAGTTTCTCTGGGGTTGGAGGGGGATGCATTCCTTCTAGGTGGGGCAATGGGAGACCCCACCAGTCCTTCCAGCAGCGCTTCCAGTGCCGCTCCTGTTCGGGGAATTGTCAGGGAGGAGGGAGCTGGAGCCCAGTGGTTTCAAGCCAGAGGGTGTCCCAAGAGCCCAGCACCCTCTGCACCCACGGCAAGAGAAGCAAACCTGGTTCCCTCTGCTCCTGCACGACTCCTGCTCCCCCTGCTCCTCGTTTGCCAAGGGATGGAGGTTCAACCAGCACCTCAAGTGCTTAGTGCCCTTCATGTTTCTTCTGAAAGCTTTCTTAGTCAAGATGTTGGATTGATTGGAAGTATTGCCCACCTTGGATCTCAGGGGTGCCAGAGGACCTTTATCCTGTCACCTCCACGCTCACCTACCTCCTGCTGGGGATGTACAATCCCCATCCCTGCTCATTCAGTTGTTTAGAAACCCTGGATAATGTGAATTAACCTTCTTCCCCTTTCCTTCATGCTCTGGCTGCCTAAATCTTCCCATTTAACTTTTACCAGCAGAAGGTTTTCACTGTGATCTCACAGAACCGTGGAATGGTTTGGGTGGGAAGGGACCATAAAGGCAATCTGGTCCAATGGCAGGGACACCTTCCACTGGATTTGTCTGATGGGTGTGGCTGGTTTGGCCCAGGTCATTCACTTTTAGCAAAGTGATTCTTAAATCCCTGGATAAATCCTGCCCTGACACATATCCATGTGCCCAGGACACATCCTGTAAGGAGAAATGAATTTTCAGTTGGCAATCCTGACCTAAATTCTATAATCCCAGCCTAAACCTTGGGAAAAGCTTCGTGTCCCTCCTGACCCTCCCAGCCCTAAATCTGAGTTTTAAAGGAATTTGGATCTAATCCTGAGTACACCCCCCAAAGGCTGCCAAATGCAGCACTGCAACCAGTCCAGGGGGGCCACAAAAGCCATTCTGTAGGACATTCCCCATTCCCATTCCACACAACTCCTGTTCCCAGTCTCTGGGGGCAGCATGTGCATCTCCATCCTCACCTGTGGCCACATTTATTTGGCAGCCGAGCCTTTGCTGCAGCATGAAAAGTGCACTGATGAAATTCCAAGTGCAGCCAGAGCTTTGGGATACTCACAGGAGGGCTTGGATTGGAAGGGATCTTAAGGAACATCCAGTCCCACAGCCTGGGATGGGCAGGGACACCTTCCACTGTCCCAGGTTGCTCCAACCTGCCCTTGGACACTTCCAGGGATGGAGCAGCCACAGCTTCTCTGCCCAACCTGTGCCAGGGCTGTCCACCCTCCCAGGGAAGGATTTCTTCCCAAAATTTATATCCCTTTTCTTGCTGCACATGGAAGATGTTTGTCCCAACTCCTCCTGCCCCAGATCTAGCAGGGCTTGTTGACACAGGACACCTCCTGGATTGGGTTGGCTTTAATGGAATGAAACTCCTGTGGGGTGTCACGTTCAAGCCTTGATTCCCTTTGGGAAGTCCTCTCGTCTGCTCCAACTCTCTGGGATCAACACCTTCCAAAAGATCTTCCCAAAAGTTTTGGCCCAAGAGGACCAAGAGCTCCACTTATTTAACCCAGTGTCAGACATGCTGGATTTCGTGGGGACAGGGGCAGTGGAGCTGAGGATCCTGTGCCAGCTCAGGCTCCCTCCACCCCTGGAGCTGCTCCCTGATGGGAGCAGGACCAAGCAAAGCCCAGAAATCCCAGTTTAAAATGGAATGCCTTCAGGGATGGAGGCAGAAAGGGAGAGGAGGGCTGGGGGCTGAGTTTTCCTCCTGCTCCCTTAACCTGCGTGTTCTGGAATGGAGGGAAAGGGATCCCACATTCCCCTGAAAACAGGGAGATGAAGCCCAGCCCTTCCCCACAGATCCACCCGTGTTCCCAGAAAAAAATCTCTCCACCTGGCTCTGTATTTAGCCATGAGAAAAAGTCAAGGGAATGGATCTGTGGAGAAAACAGGGTGGGAAAATCAGCTCTCAGCTATGCAACGCTGCATTTTTCCTGGGAGCATATTAAATAAAACCTTCTACATTAAACCAAAGCCACATTGCTGAAGTCCTAAGGGGCTAATCCAGTTTCCTATCTAATCCTGCGTTTCCCCAGCACGTCTTCTAACAGGGTCTCCGGGATGTGCTCTGAATAAATGGAGGGGGGGGGGGGGAAAGAAGTGAAAGAAAATCACAGTAATAATTTAATGTCTTAAAAATCATAAAGGAAAGTGAGACATTTGGAGCTTTCTGTGTATCAGAAAACATGCTGTTGTGAGCCCCAAATTGTCAAGGACAGGCAATCCTGCCCCAGCAGGGACTGTGAGCTCTGTTTCTGGAATGGGGATTCCTTAATAATGAAAGCCACAGCACCTTCGACGGGAACAACTGGGGTTGCAGCATCAGCTTTCCCATTTCCTGGCAGCCCCAGGTTCTGCTCCACGCAGGGACTGCTGCTCAGGAACAGCTCGTTTTGGTGGAAACCCCAATTCCAGAGCACCGGGATCTTCTGGGAAACTCATCTCCCAGCGTGGCCAGATTTTGGAGGCCCAGCTGATGGAAAAATCACCTGCACCTTGCGCTGTGTGAGGCACATCCCTCAGGAAGAGAGAGCAAGAGGAATAAAGTCATGCAAGAAGGGAATCCCAGAATCCCAGAATGGTTTGGGTTGGAAGGGACCTTAAAGCTCATCTGGTTCCACCCCCTGTGATGGGCAGGGGCACCTTACACCATCCCACGTTGCTCCAAGCCCTGTCCAATGACATGTTCAACCATCCCAGGTTGCTCCCAGCCCTGTCCAGGGGCACCTTCCACTATCCCAGGTTGCTCCCAGCCCTGTCCAGGGACACCTTCCACCATCCCAGGTTGCTCCCAGCCCTGTCCAGGGACACCTTCCACTATTCCAGGTTGCACCAAGCCCTGTCCAATGACATGTTCAACCATCCCAGGTTGCTCCAAGCCCTGCCCAGGGACACCTTCCACCATCCCAGGTTGCTCCCAGCCCTGTCCAGGGACACCTTCCACCATCCTGGGTTGCTCCAAGCCCAGTCCAGGGACACCCTTCCCTATCCCAGGTTGCTCCAAACCCTGTCCAATGACATGTTCAAGCATCTCAGGTTGCTCCAAGCCCTGCCCAGGGGCACCTTCCACTATCCCAGGTTGCTCCCAGACCTGTCCGGGGACACCCTCCCCTGTCCCAGGTTGCTCCAAGCCCCATCCAACCTGGCCTTGGACACTTCCAGGGATGGGGCAGCCACGATTTCTTGGGACACACATCCCTTCCCACGTACCTTGGTCTCACTGAAGCATCTCCCCAGTTTCCAGCCCACCTTGTTAACTCCAGTGGGACTGAGGACCCCACTCAGCCCCTTACCTGGTTTCCAAGGCCTCCAAAGTCATTTCTTCCAAAGCCCATATTCCCTATTCCCCTCCCTGTAGTAAAAAAAAACCCTCAAACACCCAACATGAAAAACCTGCTGGGAACACACTGGGATTTGCAGCAGAAGTGACAGAGACATCACCAAATAACTATGCAAAGAGCTCTATTTTCAAAACTCCTCCTTGGCTACCTATGAGCTCCTTCCCTCCTGGGACGAGGCGCAGAGATTCCTCAACTGGCAGACAGTGACAGCCCCCAGTCGCTGCCTTTTAACCTTTTATGATTTGTTTTCATCTCCAGGAGGGAGGACTTCACCCCCTGGGCTCCGTCCCAGGGCCGGCTGTGTTGCTTTTGGCCCCGTCCTCAGCTCTTTCATACTTGGCACCGGGCAGGGATTTGTTCCAGCAGCTGCTCAATAACAACACACCTGTAAAGCGAGCGAAGCTGGGGCTGGGGGGCTACAGGGGGGACCAGGCAGTGGCTTTCATTATTGCAAGGGGTGCCACGGTGATGGAGGCATGACCTCATGGTTTATTTTAGCCTCATGAGCCAACGCCATGAGCCCATGTTTGCTCAGCTGCCTGTGCTGCCTCCAGGAGACCTAAATAACCTCTTGCTCCCAAGGTGGGCACCTGCGTGCAGGAACCAGGGCTGCTCACCCATCCTTTAATGAAGTCGCAGCTCTTCCCTTCGGGTGGATAATCAATTTTCCTCTTGGAATGGTTTGCCGAAAGCGGTTTGGGGTTTGGTTTGGCTTTCCAAGCTGATGAGAAAATTAAAAAATACAAAAAAATTAATTCTCTCTTTTGGAAGTCTGGGGCTGTCGACAGCAGGCCAGGAAGCTACAAACCCAATGGCATCCACATAAAGACTGGGAAAACATCTCCGTGGCAAGCTGAGGGCTTGGGCAGGAAAATATGAGGCACATTTACGTAATAATTATAACTCACACTCGCACAGGGCCTTTCAGCAGGGGATTAAAAAGCACTTTGCGAACATTATCGACCACAACCCTGCTCTGAGGTAGGTACGATCCTCCTTTCTCTGCAGGAGGAGCCCAGGCAGAGAGAGGGGCTTTTCCAGCCCATATTTTGGGAAGGCAGCACTTGGGAGGCCTCGGTGTTTGGGTGCTGAGTGTGAAATCGCTCAGGACTGGTGTCCCCACTGGGTCAAGTGTTGGTGTTTCAGAGGTGGCAGCTCAGGATCCTCACGGACCTGCCCTAAAATCCTGGAACATCCCCAGCTGGAAGGGACTCAAAAGGATAATGAAATCCCAGAGTGGTCATGCTTGGAGGGGACACTAAACCTCCTCTCATTCCCACCCCCTGCCATGGGCAGGGACATCTTCCACCAGCCCAGGTTGCTCCAAGCCCCGTCCAACCAGGCCTTGGACACTTCCAGGGATGGAGCAGCCACAGCTTCTCTGGAATGAGGTCCAGCTCCTGGTCCTGCACTGGATTGCCCCAAAAATCCCACCATGCATCTGTTTTGAGGAAGGGAACTCATGGGTTCATGCACCCAAAAGCAGTGGCCACTCTCACAAATTATAATATTTAATAAACTCCAAAATTAGGATTAGAGTCCAGGGGTTTTGATTACCAAGGCCTGGACATAAATACATTATTTCAGCATTATTGCTGTGTTAGCTTGGAGAGAAAGAACACGGGTTTTAGACTTCAGAGAATAATCAGAATCACTGTGGAGCACAGTTCACTCCATCCTCATTAATGTTCAAGTTTGCAAGTAAGATTAATAGATTTTTTTCCCCCAAAATTTAACTCCAGAATTGAAAGATACCAGGTCATGCTGGAGGAAAAAACAATGCTTTAGATCACCTCCTTCCTCTTCCCTTGGAAACAGGACACGGGAAAACCAGGAGCTGCCAACATGAGAGGCAGGAGTTGTGACCTTCTTTCCAAGCCAGCTCCCAGATCCATGCTCAGATCATGGCACAGGGCTTGGAAAAGGTCCCCAGAGAACTCCTGTTTCCTGGAAAACCTTGAAAGGTCGTGGGAAACCTGACCTTTAGACACTTTATGGCAGGAAAAGAGGAAAGGTGGCCCAGGACTGGCTGCAAGGGTTAACTCCCCAGCCCTGCTCCAAACACAAACACATCCAGAGCTCAATTACTCTGCCCACGTTTTAAAAGGACTATAAAACATATATTGCATTGGCAAGATAGCCAAAAGCACCCCTGGGATGTGTGCTCTGAACTGCTTAAAGAGGCTTTGCTGGAGTTGATTTTTATTATTCGGTTGGGTTGGGTTGGGTTGGTTTTTTGCTTGTCCAGCCCATGCTCAGCATTGCAAGGAACGTGCACAAGCTCTGGGAGATTAAAGGGCTTCTATCTAAGTGCTCTGCCTACCTAAAGAGATCCCAGCTAACCAAAGGAATCCATTCCCAAAATACCCGAGCATCTCTCCTTTATCTCCCACTTCATTTTCTAGCACAGCACACGCTCCCAAGGCCCTAAAGCTGTGCTTAAATCAAGGCATGGACCCCAAACTCAGTGACGCTTTCCAAACCTTTGTCCTGGACCACTCCAGCCTCCATGGGGTTTAGCACAGGATCCCAAGGCCCTAAAGCTGTGCTTAAATCAAGGTGTGGACTCCCAACTCAGGGATGCTTCAGAAAACCTTTGCTCTGGACAATTCCAGTTGCAGTGGGGTTTAGCACAGGATCCCAAGTCCCTAAAACTGTGCTTAAATCAAGACCTGTACCCCCAATTCAGTGCTGCCTCCCAGAGCTCTGCTCTGGACCACTCCAGCCTCAGTGGGGTTTAGCACAGGATCCCAAGGCCCTAAAACTGTGCTTAAATCAAGCTGTGGACCCCCAATTCAGGGACGCTTCAGAAAACCTTTGCTCTGGACCATTCCAGTCAACTCAGTGACACTTCCCAAACTTTTGCTCTGGACCACTCCAGCCTCCATGGGGTTTAGCACAGGATCCCAAGTCCCTAAAACTGTGCTTAAATCAAGGCATGGACCTCCAATTCAGTGCTGCCTCCCAGAGTTCTGCTCTGGGCCACTCCAGTCTCAGTGGGGTTTAGCACAGCATCCCAAGTCCCTAAAACTGTGCTTAAATCAAGGCATGGACTCCCAACTCAGGGATGCTTCCCAAACCTTTGTCCTGGACCACTCCAGCCTCTGTGGGGTTTAGCACAGGATCCCAAGGCCCTAAAGCTGTACTTAAATCAAGACCTGGACCCCCAATTCAGTGCTGCTTCCCAAACCTTTGTCCTGGACCACTCCAGCCTCCATGGGATTTTGGACAGGATCCCAAGTCCCTAAAGCTGTCCTTAAATCAAGACCTGGACCCCCAATTCAGTGACACTTCCCAAACCTTTGTCCTGGACCACTCCAGCCTCCATGGGATTTTGGACAGGATCCCAAGTCCCTAAAGCTGTCCTTAAATCAAGACCTGGACCCCCAATTCAGTGACACTTCCCAAACCTTTGTCCTGGACCACTCCAGCCTCCATGGGATTTTGGACAGGATCCCAAGTCCCTAAAGCTGTCCTTAAATCAAGACCTGGACCCCCAATTCAGTGACACTTCCCAAACCTTTGTCCTGGACCACTCCAGCCTCCATGGGATTTAGGACAGGATCCCAAGTCCCTAAAACTGTGCTTAAATCAAGGCGTGAACCCCCAATTCAGTGACACTTCCCAAACCTTTGCTCTGGACCATTCCAACCTCCATGGGGTTTAGCACAGGATCCCAAGTCCCTAAAACTGTGCTTAAATCAACACCTGGACCCCCCAATTCAGTGACACTTCCCAAACCTTTGTCCTGGACCACTCCAGCCTCCGTGGGTTTCCCCAGTTCCACAGGCACGAAAAGCAGCCCGAAATCATGGCTGCGTTTGGAGGAGCGACTGTATAAAAGCGACACCTCATCACCACAATCCCCTGCCCCTCGCCGTCCGGGTGACTCACGGTGGAACACCAACACACATTTTTCCTCCTCTCACCAACTGCGGTGCCAGCGGGGAAAGCCCACGAGGGTCTCCTTTGCTCCGTGTTGTCATCACAAAAACAAGCGGCCCCGCAGTCCACATGGCAACCAAACAAGCTCCTTCCACTCTGACAGATCCCTTCGGCAGAGGGGGAGTGGGAGGCTCTGGGGCGGAAAAAAAGGGGCTTTTCCGACATGAAGAACAGCCCGATGAAAGTGCTTTTTGTCATATTCGAGCCCTGAAATGGGGGTCGCAAAGCTTCAGGTGCTTTGTAAGGTCATAAACTTGGAGCCTCGAGGCTCGAGGTTTAATAGAGTTATTAGGCTAAGCGTGATTAAGATGGAAAGAGGCCTGATTGGCTTTTGGAGGAGCTTTAATTGCCATTTGAGTGGGGAAACTGAGGCACAAACCCACAAGGAGCCCACTGTAGTTTCAGTGGAGTTCAGGGCTCGACATCCAAAAGTACTGGGTGATGTCAAAATGCAGAGCTCACCCTACACGCAGGAGCTGCTGCTCCAGCTGAAGGTGCTTTGGTTGAGGTGAGACAGAAACACAAAGAGCCCCTGACAAAGCCACGTTCTCCTGCCCTGGGATGGCTTTGAACTTCCCCAGATCGGGCAGTGAAGGATTCACGGGATCAGAAATCAACTTCCCCATCCCCTCAGTAACTTCTGGATAAAACGCTGCGGCAAAACGCAGGTTTTGTAATAAAACAACAACTCCACGGACACCAAGGAGAGCAGCCCATGCACGCATTGCCTTTGGTGAAACTGGGAATGCTGCCAGAAAACTGGACTCCTAAAATCCCATTGGAGTGATCCGGGTGTTTCTGAACCTCTGCTGAACACAAAACCAAGGGCTGAGCCCACACCTGCAGCAGGGCAGGTGACCCAGGTGGGGACCACTTTGCAGCCACGTCTCAGGAACTGCTTTGTTGACTGGTCACACTGGAGGGGAGATTCCCATTCCTGGAAGTGTCCAAGGCCAGGCTGGATGGGGCTTGGAGCCACCTGAGCTAATGGAAGGTGTCCCTGCCTGTGGCAGTGGGTGAAACAAGATGAGCTTTAAGGTCCCTTCCAAGCCAAACCATTCCATGATTTGCAAGTCTGAGATACCCTCTGCTCGAGTTGAACTGAGTCACAGGAGCTTATTCATCACTCAAACACATCCAAAGGCGCTGTCTCACCCCTAGGATGACTTTATCCTACTGTGCCAGGAACTGCAATATCCTGGAAAAAGCCTTGAGAAAGAAGTTTTGTTTCAGCAAGACACTCAGGACTTGCATAACCTGATAAAAAAAGCAAGAGGCACATCCAGAACCTCTGCTGAAAACCAGCCTGCGAGTCACCAGCACCGTGGCATTTGGTCCCAGCTTATCACGTGAGGAAAGGTATTATTTCCTAAGAGAAAAACTACCCCTGGTGTTCCAAAACCACCAGGTCAAGGCTCCAAGCACAGCCCTGCCTTCCAGATCCAGGCACAGCAGCCCTGAAAAGCGAGTCAGAGCCAGCACCAGGCAGGTTTTTCAGGCCTTACTTGGAGCTCAGAGGCTCTCCTGACCTGCACTTCATCTTCCTAATGTTGTACCCCCTCCCCTTGCCACGGAGGGTGGGCACAACCCCTGAGATCTGGTCGTCTTTTGGCATCTCTTTGCAGCCAGGAATGGCACACAGGGCACAAGCTCTGATTAGGAAAAACTGTTTCACAATGAAATGCAGTTACAGGACAACTGGTGGATTCTGCCAGGAAGAGTTTATTTTGGTTTTGTTGTGTTTTTTTTTTTTTTTCCCCTAAACTAAAATAAAGCAGAAAAAGATGTGATTTTTATTGCTGGTGAAAGGGGCTGGATTTGCACTCAAAGGCAGCCCAGGCCTGTGAAATGAGCTGGGGAGAACTGATTGCCTTATCTGCTCAAGTGTTGCAGTATCCTCGATTTCTTCACCTCCACATCACAGCAGCAAGAACTCAGAGTCACCTTTTTTAAGGATTTCACATCAGCTTGGCTGGAAATCAGAATATCTGACCCAAGAACACTTTAATTTTGACAATTCTTGTTTCTCCCCTAAGATTTTTCAGTAGAAAAACCTCCATTTCCTATTGGAATTTTCAAGGACTGAAAAACATTTAACCAAAAACCCCTCTAGGAGAGGTCAGTAACCAGCATGGTAAGGAAGTCCCAGCAGGGGTTGGATCTTAAATTTCCATCTGCAGATGAGGACACCACGAAGAACAGCTCACCCTTGGCTTGGGTTGTCTTCCCACCTCTGATGGTGTAATGGTTGGTTGGATTATCCCAGAAGCTGTTAAAAAAGCCATCTGGGTTTAAACACCCACCATCCAACCAGTCAAAACGCATCAGCTAACACTGGCTTTGGGAGAAACGGGGGAGAGGAAGGGAATTTGTGCACTGATGGTGCTAGAGAAGATGAGGGAGGTGGTAAGAGAAGACGAGGGAGGTGAGGCAAAGAACCTCTAAAACCAACCCTCCTTTAGTAAAAGCATCACTGACTTCAGCCCAAGAGCCTGCAACAGCAGCTTCACCTGACAGGTCTAACTAACCATGGAATCATGGAATGGCTTGGGTTGGAAGGTGCCTCAAGATCATCCAGGTCCATGGACAGAGACACCTTCCACTGTCCCAGGTTGATCCAAATCCTGTCCAACCTGGCCTTGGACACTTCCAGGGATGCAGGAGCAGCCACAGCTTCTCTGCCCAAACTGTGCCAGGGCCTGCCCACCCTCCCAGCCAGGAATTCCTTCCCAGTATCCCATCCCACCCTTCCCTCTGGCCATTCCCCCCATTTTGTCACTCCAGGCCCTTGTCCAAGATCATGGCACGTTTTACCCACCCTCCCACGCCAGAGGGGAAAGAGCATCCAGGCAAAGAGGAATCCTGTTCCATGGGAAAGGAAACAAAAATGTTCCACACAAACAAGTGCCCATGGCAGGGTCTGCACGGCCCCCCCTCCACCCCCACCCCGGTGTCACTCACTGACCAAGCACATGGCTCTGTGGTTTCAAAGCAAACACAAAGCTGGGCTCGCTTGACACCACCAGACAATGTTCTCTCCCTCATTTATCTTGGCCAGGGAAGGCCTTGCATGCTTGATTAATTTTGTTTAGGGGAGAGGCAGTGAATTCCAGGCCACATTGCTCTGCAGGGACATGGGGATGGAAACCATCACCGCTTAGCACGCGAGGAAGGTCCTCTCCAGGGAAGTCCCCAAAATCACTGACCCCTTCCCGGGGCACAGCTGGTGGCACCAAACCTTCAGTGTCACTCGATAAAAGGGCTGGGAAAGGTTTCAGGCAGTGCCAGTTGCAAAGAGCTCCGACCACAAAATAACTTCCCCAATCATGTAGAAAAACAGCCCTTTTGGAAAGGCCTCCTGTGAGTACATACACTCATTTACACTCTGTTGTTATTGTTATACATGTTATTCTCCGTCGGTGATGAAATCCATATGTCTGCTTTTCCCCTCGTTCTTTCTCCATTACTATCTGAGGCTTTGATTTATTTCCTGGCTTTCCAAATTGATTATTCAGAGCCATAGAGGAGGGAAAACATGATACCGGAGAGCCAGAGACAAAGCCATAAGCAAAAAAACAAAGAGGAGGGGGAAAAAAAAAAAGAAAGGAAAAAAGAAAGAAAGAGCGCAGTGCCAAGTCTCACACATCCGTAGAGGGGGAAAACACGGAGCTGTTCTCCAAAGCAAGGCAGACAGGGATTTATTGGGAAAGCTACAGTAAACTAAACTTCTTGGGCAAGGGTTAAGAAACTAAGGGCCCGATCTTATAAACACTAAAGCACACACTTAACTCGATGTCGACATCAAAGCCTCCTCACACGAGCGAAGCCACAGAGGGTGTGTTTGTGGGGCACAAGGGGTTGGTGTTCCAGGCTGAGGAGGCTGGGACAGAGAGGCAGACAAGCAAGGATTAAAAATAACCAACCCACTGCAAGCTGGCGAGGAGCTCTTGGCAGCTCGAAGGCTAATAATAATAATAATAATAGCAAAAACCCCACATAAATTAAAACATTGTTATTATATATGTGAGGGATCCTCAGCGTGTTTGTTTGCCAGAGCGAGCGCTGAGATGGTCTCGCTCTTGGGACCTTTGTTCTGCATCACCCCCTCACTGCCCGTCCAAAGCCTTGGAGAGGAGAAAACAGCTTTGTTTGCTTAAAACTTCTCACCCAAGAAGAGCAGGGAGACCGCAGGGCCAGCACTGACATCCCCAGGGTGCTCTTCTCTTCCTCAATGTGCTGATTCTGCTCTAACGTGGGAGGAGAAAAAAGGTTGTTTAATTACATAAAGAGAAATCAGTTTATGACTTATCCACCTGGCAAAAGCCAAGCTGAGCACCTGTCCTATTCCTCTTGTGTCACTGGGAGATCACCTGCAATTCCCATCGTGGCTGAGGAAGACATTCCCAGAAAGCTCAGCCTCCGGGCAGACGTTCATTGCAGGAAGAGAAGACCTAACCCCAAATATTCCTACCACAACTGGGAGTCGCCTCAGCCTTAGAGGGGCCAGTTGCCATCTTCAGGAAAACCTCAGGGGAAAAAAAATGTCGTAGAAAGTTCAAAAATGCATCTTTTTAATGGTGGATTCCCACCTCTTTCTCTGTGAAAAGAGGAAAAGCCTCACCCATTACTCCCCTCATCCACCTTCTGCCAGCTCACACCAAGACTAACTCTTTGAAACATCAAACTTGAGATGGAAAAACTTAGAGACAGCAAAAAAAAAAAAAAAGTGAGGACAAACCCACTTACCCACGACTTGCAAGTTTCCTGTGGGAAAATTAGGATTTTTCTTTTTTTTGGTGGAAGGATGTCCAAAAAGGGATTTTTCCCATAACTTGTTCTCTTTCAAGAGTTGCTGGCGTTGCAGCCAACTCTATTCTAAAGCTCTTCGGTTTCCAGTGTTGGGCTGGGAATATAATAAAAATAAGCTTCTTTGGAAGAATTCTGGTATTGCTAACCCCTCAAAGGGCTGACTTTGGGACCAGCATGAAGAGCCATCAGGAGTTTTTCAAAACCTGTCGATGGAAGATAGAGCAGCACAGAGTAAAAGTGTCAGCAGGAGCTTTGGAGAAGAGTTTAACTCCCATTCCCTTCCCCAGGCTATTTCTTTTTCTGTATTTCTTAGAGTCAAATTATTAATTACTCTCAGAGAGAAGAGAAGTCCTTCATAGGTGTCTCTACTGTTCAAAGTCCACTTCAAGTGTGGTCTGGGAGACTTTGGCTGAGGAGTTGATCACTTCTTCAGCCACCTCTTCCTCCTTCTGGCTCAGCTATAAACACCTGGCCCAAGACAGATGTCCAAAAAAAATGGTTTTAAAGGTAAAACGGCAGGAGGAATGAACCCGACTCAAGAGCGATCACAAGGCAGAGTTACAATGCATCAAAAAGATTACAATAAATACAATGACACAGAGAAAAACTGGTTTTAACCCACAAAGACAGACGTATAACCTGGCACCCTGGGATAGGAACAGGATGGTGTTCACTGGCCCCTGTGCTGAGCACCACGTGGGCCCCCTGAGTGCAAAGTAAAAGGCAAACCTTTTGGTGAGGATGATGGTCACAGTCCTGGTGAGGTTCTGCTCCTCCTCTGGATCCCACGAGTGGTCCCAGAAGTCCCAACACCCCAAGATTATCCATGCTCAGGTTCAGGTGGGAATGCCCAGCACCTCCCCACAATGGGTGATTAACCTCTGGATTGGGATATTTTGGAATCCTTGATGGCCCATCAGCAGAGATGCCCCTCAGGTGGGTGTGAAGGTGCCGATGCCTCCCTGGAGGGGAGTTATCCCACCTGAGTCTCCGGTGTGAAGGCAGAAACACTGCCCTGTCCCGCAGGGTCCTTTAACACCCAGATTGTCACCTGAGGTGCCAGGTGTGCCCTGGGCAGCTACTGCCAACAATCCATCACTGACAGTCCCTCAGAAATGGCACAGAGGGTGTAGAATGCCTAGCTTTGGTCACACCCACACAGTGAGAAACTGGTCCCAGCCCCTGTAACTGGGACAACACACAAACCTTCTCCTAATGGAAGCTGGGAAGAATCCCTCTCCTTGTGTCCTTTCAGGTTGGTGTGAGGTCCCACCAGTGGGCTGTGGTGACCCTTTAGAAGCAGATGTGCCTGAGAGGCTGGTTCTGCTGGTTATCACACAGCAGCAATTGCTTTTTCTGAGCCCTGCTCTTCCACCAGCTCATTCTGGAAAAGGCAGAAAGCCCCATTTTCAATATTTTAGGCAGTTGAGGGATGAAGCCCTCACAGCTCAGAGTAGGGAACATCATTCCCAACCCTCCCACTGGAAGCAATCAGCAAACCAAGAGGTTGACATGAGTCCCACTTCCATAATTTTAGGGAAAGACACATCACTGTGCTAAGGATGTCACCAACTTGTTTAGGAGTCCCTCCCCACAGATATTCACTGAAAATCAAAGACAACTCATGTGAGTGGGGTCATGGCCCATGTGCTTGCTCCACAACAAAAACAAAAGTGGAAGAATGCAAATCTGACCACAAAAAGAAATTAGGGGATTCTTAAAGTCAGAATCTTGTTTTGCTGGTGTGGTTGAAGTGACAACCTCCCAGCACTGCATTCCAGTAAAACCCAAGGCACGTTTGCTGGAGCAGCTGATCTCAGACTCTTGATATCAAGGGACCAGATCAGCACGAACTACGAGCAACAAGGAATGTGGGGCATTTTTATCCCCAACAACCATGAACTTCCTTCCTCCTCTCTTGAACTGTCTGGGTTTTCAGCACTTGGTACCACATTGCACACTCGGAGCTGGCAGGAAGATTAAAGGAGTCTGAGCTCTTCTCTTCCCAGAGCATTGCAAAGGGATCATGTCACAGCTGATCCCTCCCCCACCACCTATCACTGATTATCAGAGCAAACTGAACCGCCTTGGAACCAGGAAAGTCCTTTTTTTTTGTCCATCTTGAGACCGTCTCCACTTACAATCTCCAGCGTAACATTAAACCTCTCTGTCCAGGAGCACAAGCCCCTCTGGGCATCTGAGCTCACCAGTCAAGAACTGTCCCACCCGAGGCAGACAGAAGTCCAGGAGCCAGACTGAGACAGGGAGACTACCTTGAGCTCTGATAAGGCACAGCAGAAGGAAGACAGAGCCCCTGGGGCTTTCAAGAGTCATTGAAGCCTCGCAGCTGGATGAGAGAGAGCAAACGCCAGGCTCAGTCCTGAGAGCTCCTGCAGTAGAAAACATCTTCCCTTGGAGAGCCCATGTGGGCCAGTAAACAGTAACCTGAGAGGGGCTGTGGTTACTGAGTGATGCCAGAGAACATCCTCATACCATCACCAGGACCTAGACCCACCCTGCCCCAATCACTTTCCCAGAAATCCAACCTTTTTTCCAGGCACTGCTTTGTTTTTTTGCAGAAGAGCTTGTTTGCTGTTTTCCTGCAGAGAGCTGGTCGCAGATGCACTTCTGCTCCCACGCTGGTGACCACCCACCCTCTGCTGCTCCACCAGCCATGGCCTTTTCCAGGCTCCCTGAAAGATTCCCTGCAGCATCCCTTGACTTCAACATCCCCAGGCATGAAGCAGGGGGTACCAGCAGCATTCAAGTTCATCAAACCTTCTCCAGGGAAGAACCGTGACTAAAGAGACTCTCCATCCCTGGAAGTGTCCAAGGCCAGGTTGGACAGGGCTTGGAGCAACCTGGGATAGTGGAAGGTGAGCCTGCCCATGGCAGAGGGTTGGAACAATATAATATTTAAGATCCCTTAAAACCCAGTCTGTGATTTCATGCTTCTATAAAGACAAGCTTGGGATAAACAGTGGGATTCCCTTTGCCTTCCATTGCAACGCAGAGGCACGAGCATCCACCAGTGACTCTCAGTGACCCTGTCCAGCCTGGGAATACCAGGAATTTTGCCTGTTCTGTGGCTCCTTGCCACAAATAGAAGCGATCACACTCCAGGGGCTGCGCTCCCTTCCCATATCCGAGCTGCCTGTGCACATTCCCAAACAAAGCATTACACCATGTGAAAAGAAGGCCCAAGCCCTGCAGAGCCCATCCCGCTGGCTAAGGCAGGAAATATCTCCCATCATCTCAGCTAATCCTCCACCAATACAATGAGAAATGATGTCCAACGGCAGCCAAAAGTTTATTAAGTGAAGAACAAAAACACTGCACCGCCCATCGCGACAGAGCCAAAGGCAATAAAAGGGGAAATACAAAGTGCAGCCAGTGGCTGGAAGGAGGAGGGGGCGAGGAGAAGCAGCAAACAGCAGGCAATGCCTTCAGCAAAGCCCTGGAGATGGAGCGGATACGGAATCATGGAATGGGATCAGAGTGGTTGGGCTTGGAAGGGACCTTAAAGATCATCCCATTCCACCAGCAGCTTCCACTGCTGGAGGCTCCAAACCCCCTCCAACCCAGCCTTGGACACTTCCAGAGATGGGGATCCAGGTGGATCCAGGATGTAACAGCTTCACCTCAGCTCCTTTTGCTGCACCAGTGCATCTGTTCGGCTACAACAAAAGGATACCCAGGCCAGGGATGGAGTTTATGGCACATCCCAAAACCTGCCTCCAGCTAACACGGAGCCTCTAATAACAGGAGACGTCACCACCAAGGTCCTGCTGTGCATCCCACCACAAAAACTCCCTTTCCCCCTTTAATCAGCCCATTCCATTACAGAGGGGCTTGAGCTGCAAAGATGGGACTGGAAAAGCCGTTTGCAAACGCTTTGCTGATGACATTCAGCAAACTGATGCTGCTTAGGTATTTCAACATTGGGATGTTAAAGGCTCTGGGTTACCTGTGATAACCACAAAATCCCTGAATGGTTTGGGTTGGAAGGGATCTTAAAGGTTGCATTTTTCCAACTCCCCGCCATGGGCAGGGACACCTTCCACTAGACTAGGATGCTCCAAGCCCCGTCCATCCTGGCCTTGGACACTTCCAGGGATCCAGGGGCAGCCACAGCTTTTCTGCCCAACCTGTGCCAGGGTCTCCCCACTATCACAGGGAAGGATCTTACTGATATTGAACCTAAATTTCCTCCCTTTCAGTGTGAGCCCCACACGACGTGTAGACCCCTAAATGTCAGCTGACTCCCCCAGAAACCTTCACCCAACTAGATCCGAAGGCAATCCAGCTTATTCCATCCCATTTTGCAGTTGGATGTTTGCAGAAACACCTGGGGACACTCGGGGACCAATTTTCTTGGAGCACAATAAAAACCTGGCTCTCAATTCCGGCATGGCCAAGCTGCTGTTGAGTCCCTCAATGAACCTGGGTTGTTTCATTACAGTCCAGCAAAACACATGGATATGTGACATAGGCCGTGACTGGGCCCCCTTGGTGGCACCACAGTCCTGCTAATAATGATAATATTAACAGAGGATGTCACCTCCCAGAAAGTTTGGAGCCTGGAGAGGCAGCCAGACAGGAACAGAGCAAAGGATTATCATTATCCCTGATTTCTGTGACTCAGAGGGGCTCATCCAGCAGTCACACACTGGGAAAGAGCTCAGCATCCCAATTCCCACACCTCCCATGGGTCAGCTCCCAGCAGCTCCTCTCCCTGCACCTTCCCCACCAGTGGCACCATCCAGGTTTGGAGACTTCAGCTGTCTTTTAGAGGGAAGAGTCATCACATCCTCCAGTTTCATAAACCCCCCAGACTCCTGGCATCAAAATCTGCTTTATGACAACTCCCAGCTCAGACACCCGAATTTCTGCCCACAGGACACTGCAAACTGTTCTGCAACGTGTTGTTAAAACCCCATGGGGGGACACTGGAGTGGTTGCAGCAAAAGTGAAACAGCCAACACGTTCCACCGGAGGGGTTTGTCTTCAAGATCCTCAACGAATCCTTCAATAGAGCGACCTATCCCAGATTTTGGGTATTATATTCCGGCAGTGAATTGCCAAATGTTCCACATGAGTAATGCCGTGTAGGTGGCACGGAAGGACTGAAAATCCTGGCTCACAAGACCTGCCACAGGCAGAGCGAGGCAGGGGAACCCAGTTCACAAGTCATGTGTTCTCTGGAAAGGGTGTTCTCTCAAAAGGTACAGAGGAAACTGGAGGGTGTGCAAATCGTGATGCTCTGGGTGCTACTGGGGAGCTTTTGCTGCTCGGGTCTGCTCCCACTTCAAATCCCAGCCTCACCTAAAAGCTCCTGTTCCTGTTCAACGGGATCATTTTCTCCTGGGAGGTTTCAGCAGAGGGTGGTTCCCAGGGGAAGCTGCTCCCCATTGAACATGTCAGAGCAATCCCAGCACTTTCAGTGCTAAGAACAACTTTGCCACTTGGGAGTTGTTTCTGGTCCAAAGCCAGATTGCTCTTCACCCTGTTTCACCAGTTGAAAGCTCCCAGAGGAGCCACTGGGGACAGGAAAGATGCCACCAGGCAGGGGACACCTCGGTTATTGTCCCTCACTCCTGAAGGTGCTGCCAAGCCTAGAGACAGATTCCCATGGGGGTGTTGCAGGTGAATATGCACATAAAGCACATTTAAAGACAATCCCCCCCACCCCAACCTGGTCCCAGTGACAGCTCCAGCCCCTCAATGTGGGGTCTGAGGGCCTGGGAGCCCTGTTTATACATCCCAGCAGGACACTTGTCTTTTTATTTGCAGCACAGAAACCAAGGCTAGGTCAGCTCCAAACCCTCCCAGGCACAGCTGCTGGCTGGCCAGTGCTCCTTCCTCCCTCTTTGTGCACCTGGTGATTTATGTGCAAACCTGATCCGTGACAAATCATATCCAGGGGTTCGTTCCCCACCTGGAAGGGAGGGGGTTTCTCTCCACTGCAGCAGCCCCCTCAAAAGCTGATCCCATCCTCCAGCAGCAGCACTGACACACGAATTCCCTCTCCTGCCATCCACAGCTTCAGGGATTATGAAACACTTTGGGTTTGAGTGGGTTGTTCTTTTCTTTTTTTCTTTTCTTTTTTTTTTTTTCCCCAGGCCTGGCAAAATCTCACTTAATAAAGTTTGCTGTTTTGGCAGCCAACCATTAACAACTGCTCCGTGTCTGGTTTTCTCCTGCTCACATTCACCTTCTCTCAGCAGCCTCCTGATCCAAGGGCTTCCCAAGTTAGGGAAAGGTCCACAACACGGTGCCAACAACCTGCAAGCTGAAGATATACAAGTTTACTCTTCCCCATCCTCATATCTGGTTACCCAGCAGGAAAGGCAATTCAATTACCTGGTGGAGAATAAATCACCAGAAATAGCCACTATTCCTTGACCTTGACTTGTTTTCCTCTGTGTCGCAGCAAACCCTTGGGTAAATATCAGGCAAAAAAACTAGGATTCAATTTCAGAAGGGTTTCTGGAGTGCCCACAAGTAACACGGGGCACGGGGGCAGAGTTTCCTTGCTCTGCCACTGCCACATGTTTATTTGTGAGGTGATCACGGAGCAGACTGATGGGAATTGGGCTCTATTTATGCTGGACTTGCCCAAAATTTCTAACTCTGGTTCTATTAAACAGGCCAAACCCCGAGGCAGCACATATCCCATTAATGTGGGATCACAAAAAGCCAACGGAAGCACACATGGGAATTCTGGGTGCTTTTTATTCCCAAACACCTCACCTGTTGCAACACAAAGCTTAAAATCTCCGTGCAGGTCTCCAGGAACACGGAGTTGGGCACACGGGCTAATGCTGAACTGTCTGAAACAGGGATCAGCATCATCACAGGAACCTCTGCTTCTTGTTTCTGGTTATTGAGCTCCCACTCTGTGCCCAGTTGCTTCTCACCTCCCGAGAGTGGCAATGAAAAGGTCTCCCACACTGGATATAGCCCTGGCAGAGATTCAGAACATGACTGTGGTAAAGCAGAAGTGGCGACAGAAGTGACCCAGCAGCTGTTCCTCTGTGATACTTCTCCAAAACAAGGCTCATCTTTAAACAACTTCCCACGTCCAGAGCACTCGCCCTGCTCACTTTGGCCCTGCTCACACACCACTTGATATCTCCCTGCCCATTTCTTGCAGGAATCACTGAATTTTCCACGACCAGAGGAAACCCAAACACCCACATTGTCCCGTTTTGCCCACTCCCTGTCTGTGGTCAGGGATGTTCTGCTTTCCACCCCTGCAGCCCTTTCCCAGCACAGCCTGGGCAGTGCCAGTTCCTGCACTGCTCAGCCAAGCTCTTCACATCCACGTGGCAGCAACGAAAGGATGACTTCCCTTTGGCATCTGTCAAATCCCTGTGCCTTTGCTCCCCTTCTCACCCTTTCATTTCCAGGTCAGCAGCATCTCCCCAAGGCAGGTCTCTCTGGGTTTCTCTCTGGTTACCCCTTCCACACGTGCAGATGTTGTTAGTGCCAGTAAAGCCCACAGATGTGCAGATGTTTTTAGTGCCAGCAATGCCCAGAGATCTGCCCCTGGTGCCATCCCAGTTGGCCTTTTCACACCTCCTGCCTCCAGCCCATCATCACCCTGCTGTCATCCAAGGGCCCTTTCTCCTGGGGCCATATGCATGGCCCACATCCCACCCTGATGTCTCACCTCTGGGAGGTTCCTATAGGATAAGGGGGAATGGTTTCCAATGGCCAGAGGGAAGAGTGGGATGGGATGTTGGGAAGGAATTCTTGGCTATGAGGGTGGGCAGGCCCTGGCACAGGTTGGGCAGAGAAGCTGTGGCTGCCCCTGGATCCCTGGAAGTGTCCAAGGCCAGGTTGCTACCTGGGCTGGTGGGAGGTGTCCCTGCCCATGGCAGGGGGTGAAACAAGATGATCTTTAAGGTTCCTTCCAACTCAAACTGTTGTGGGATTCTCTGATTCCTGAGCCTGGAGGTTTTCTGCCACTTCAGGCAGGCTTTCCTGCCCCTCATTCCCTTTCTCCCTGCCCCTGGACTCTTGGCTATCCCAGTTCCTCCCCTCACAGTGATGATTTCCCTGCCTGGAAACAGAGAATTTCTGCATCATTCCCTTTGGGGAAAAAACACCTCAAGTAACTCTAAGGGAACAAATCCCCCCCAACCACAGCATTGACTCAACACAATGAGCACAACCACACGGAGCCAAGGAGAACAGGGCTGTGCATCCACACTCCAAGGTATTCCAGCCATTCCACATTCGAGAGGAAGCCGTGGGATTTATTTGTATCACACAATGATGAAATAGCTCCTAATCCAACAGTAACTAAGGAGGATGTTAAGCCACAGCCAGTAAATGAGGTCTTTTGAATCAGCAAGCCCAGAGAACTCGTATTTGAGATTTAAAAGGGACCTGGCCAGGGAGTGCTCTGGATCATTAATGTTGACTTTTAATAAGTCTTTGGAACACTGAGGGCTGGAAGAAAGCTTATGTTGTGCCAGAGTTTTAAGAGGATAGAAACAGGATGACCCACATAATTACCCACCTGTGACCCTGACTCCTATCCCAGGTGAAATAATGGAACAGCTGTAAAAGAACTTCATTAATAAAGCATTAAAGGAGGGTAACAGCAAATGCCAACAGCTTGGCTTTATAGGAAGCAGATTTGTCACTAAGTTGAGAAATTGTTTTGGAGTTGAATATGTTCCTTAAGCTTTTGGGCTGGAGTAAAAAGAGCACAAAGTTTACACAATTTAAAGCCAGCTGAGGCCTTACAAAAACCTCAGCCTTCCTATCCCTGTAGAAGGGCTACCAAAGCAGTTACAGAACCCCAGCAAGCCAGGAAATTGTGGGGTAAGGTGGTCAAGTAATTCTTGAGTCACAAATGCTGTGGGAAGGCACAACTGGATGAGGAAAGGGAAAGGAACAGCCACAGCAGGAATTTCCCTGGTGTCAAGAACACGACATGTCACTCCCTGCTCTGCATTTCCTCAGCTCAACACTTCCACCCCTGAGAAGCCCGTGGTCTTTAATTAGTTTTGTCTTCAGTGCAACCTCAATGCGACATTCATTTATTTGAATCCCAGTCCATGGACTGAGCATGGGGATGAACACCAGGGATGCTTCCAGGTACACCCCAAAAGCTGCCAAGCTCTGGAACAGCAGCAGGAGCCAGGACAGAACAATATTCTCTGTTCAGGGACCAGTAAATTCATTACACATTGGAAGGGTTTGGGTTCTTGCCCAAGAGGAAGAGGAGAAATGTGGTGGGGGAAAGAGCTGCTGTTTGGGTCATCTTCTGGAGTGAAGCAATGGGTGATGAGCAGCCAAAAACATTAATGCTCTTGGGTTCCATGTTCCCCAGAGGATGTTCCTCATCTTCAGCAGCATCACTGCCCTGCCCCAGGCGCAGCAGCACCCCCTGCCCGGGGAGGGGAGGGGGTCACTCGTGGTGTGACCTTCAGGAAAAAGCCAGTTTTCCAACCCAGAAACCAAAAATCCCCTGTTGCCTTCCCCTTTGATTTCTTTTTGTTTGGGAGTCCCTGCCAGCTCCAGGAGTTGGGGAGAAAACCCATTTTTCACACTAAAATTGCTGATAAATTGAATTCATGTTGGGTATCACCACCTCTGCCAGAGCTGGGGCACACTGAGCATCCCAGGGGCAGAAAGAGGGGCTGATAATTGTTTCAAAATCCCTCTGATGGTCATTGCTGAGGCTTTATGACTTCATCCCAATTACTGTTCTGTTTTTGAGAGTCAAGACCTACATGAATTTCTCCATATCTTGTGGGTTTTGGAGGGTGTGAATAAATTCTCCTGCCGTGAGTTCTTTAGGTATCAGCAAACCCAAGTCAGCAGTGCTGAAGCCATTGAGCAATGGAAAAACCCCTTGATGGAGCTGTGGCAGGCAAAGACTCACCAGGATGACACATCAGGAGGTCTCAAGTGTCAAGAACCATCAAGAATTGCAGATACTCCTCATGGTCGTGATAAGTCTGCCCAGAGATGTTACTTGAACTCAGAACTCATGGAAAAGGACTTTACCTCCCCTTTCTACGTTTGGTTTCATACCTTGTACACGTTCATGGACACAAAATGCCAAAAGACAGTAGGTTTATGCCCTTGGGGACCAGTAGGAATCGAGTCACGCCCCAAATCCCTCAGAAAAACAGCTTGTTGACCAATGCCATTGTTGTCTCTTCCTGAAGGTGTATCTCAGGAGGAGCCTTGAACTGAAGGCCAGGATTTGGACTTCATGGTCTTTGTGGGTCCAGCTGAGGACATTCCATGATTCCATGACTCCGTGAACCGACCTTTGTGAGTCCTCAGGGTTGGAAGAAGCAAGGGGGGCAGGGTGAAGGGTGGATCCCAAAGCCTGAATGCTTCCCAAAGGCAAACTTGTGTCCGTGGTGGGGGAGGCTAATTTTCTCCAAGAATATCTGTTTTTCCATGGGTGGTCCTCAGGTCTGCTAAAGCCCACGAAGAGAAGTGGACCTGCGGAGGAGGCCACGATGGTGCTCCAGCCCTGGAACCCCTCTGCTCTGGAGCCAGAATGGGAGAGCTGAGGGGGTTCACCTGGAGAAGGGAAGGATCCAGGGAGACCTGAGAGCCCCTTCCAGTGCCTAAAGGGGCTGCAGGAGAGCTGGAGAGGGACTGGGAACAAGGGCATGGAGGGACAGGACACAGGGAATGGCTTCCCACTGCCAGAGGGCAGGGTGATATTGGGAAGGAATTCTTGGGAGGGACTGGAATGGATTGCCCAGAGAAGCTGTGGCTGCCCCATCCCTGGAAGTGTCCAAGGCCAGGCTGGAAGAGGGTTGGAGCAACCTGGACTAGTGGAAGGTGTTCCTGCCCATGGCAGGGGGTGGGACTGGATGATCTTTCCATTCCCTTCCAACCCAAACCACTGTGGGATTCTATAATCCTACAAAACCCCCACAAAAAGCCTTCATTTCACTCCCTGGTCTTTTCAATCCAGCTCCTCCATGAACAAGTGCAGGAGGAACAGGAGGAGGAGGAGGAGGAGGAGGAGAGCCCTCATTTAAAACCATGCAAGGGGAAATTGCAAAAAATTACCTAAACCTTTAGGAACATATTTATATTTTGATTTCATGTAATATTACTTCCTGGTTTCCAGCACATATTCCCTGGGCGTCCCCTATCAAATATCAGGCAGTATTAAATCACTGATCCCTGATCCCCGTAGCTCTCAGAAAAACATCTGTACTAATTTGTTGGTTTTCCTTAACACGAGGGCCAGCTGAACTCCTCCAGGGCTCAGCCAAGTGAGATCGCTGACAGATGCAGAATAGGAGTGCAAAGATTTTCCCTTTATTAAAACGAAGGTTCCACACTCCAAGCCCTGGGCTCGTCGTTTGCCAGAGTGATGAAATGACACGCGGCAACCTTGATCCAGCGCTGTTGTGGAGACAAAAACAGGGCCTTACCTAATGCAGATGTTTCTTGACGGCGCAGCCAAAGCGGCCCTGGCCAACAAGGTGAGGGGTCTGGCAACGGGACCCAGCCTTTTTTCTGCTCGGGGTCTCTCAAGCGTCTCGAAGGGAAAGAGTTATTTGAGTTCATCGACCTGGGAACGCAGCAGATCTGGCTCCCCGCTCAGGGCTTGGAGGAGCTTCGCCGTGTTTAGGATGAGCTTTGCTGCAGCAGCTCAGCACGAGGCGGCTTTAAAACAGGGACGGGAGCGCAAGGAAGGCAAAATTTGTCCGTGCTGGTCATGACCCAAATCGTCAAGGACTGGTGGAATAAAGGCCAAAGCCCCCCGGGGCTGAGCCAGCCCCACCTTTGGTGGGCAGGTCCCAACGCCCTCCAAGGCTTTGGCACATACAAGTTAAACTCATGGCATGGGTGTCCCAGCGAACCTGCAGGAGCATGCGGGAATTAAGAGCAGGTTTCCCTTGAAACGGAGTCATTTCCCTAAGGAAAAGCTCCTTTCCGAGTTCAGAAGAGCCCCAGGTAACAGTACAAGCCTGTGTTTGACTCCTTGTCTGGTGGGCTCGGGGATGCTCCTCTTGCCAGAACTGACACACCTCGTACAAGATGAGGAGGTATCAGAGGACACCCTGGAATTAATGGGAATGTTATCCAAGCGCGATCCAGCCACCAGGGAAAGACCTCCTTGCATGAATAACGTCACCCCAAAAGACTCCCTGCAGAACTTTGTCAGCACCACGGGACTGATTTCCCACCCTGTGCCAACTCTGGGGCTTCCCTGCGGGAAATTCCTTCCCCGTGGGGTGACCCAGTGAAAAATTCAGGAAACGTCACCAAACCCACATCCCTCCTGGAGCAGCCCCGGGATGGATCCCAGCTGGGGGCACTGGGCAACCCATTGACAGGCCGTGTCTGCTTCCAATAACCTTTTATAGCCTGTCAATGCACCGAATCCTACGCAAGAAAATGGGTGTCATGAAAGAAGTCTTGTAGTGCCAGTGTCTTTTTATTTTTTCCTTTTTAATTTGAGGACAGCTGGTGATTCAAAGGCCAAGTTCGTAAGTGTTTTGTTGGGTTTTTTTGGGGGGGGGGCGTGGGGGGAGAAAAAATGACTTTAAATTACAATGGGAATTTTTAGAACCTCCTTCTGGGGAGAGGAGCCATGTTCAAGAGTGACTTCATTTCCAGAGCTGGCTTTCCTCCCAGTATTTGAACAAACAAGGAAAAGAAGAGCTCAGAAAAGTAGATGGAGGTGTCAAGTTTGGCTTGACTGGTTTCAAATGTAAGGGTCCTAAACCAGCCCTTAGAATTCCAGGCAAATTTTAGGATGGTTTTGTCTTACCGGGCTGCCCATCCTGAACCTGAGCCCACCGAGCAGAGATGCCCCTGTGCGGCATCACCTTCAAGAAGGAGCCTGAGGACCCTCAGCGGGCAAATTGGTGCCTTTTAACCCCGCAGAGCTTTGCCCTGGGCTTTCCGTAAGGGTTAATAAGGTGGGAAAGCCTCGCTTTGCATCCCTTCCCTGGGCCACTTTTAGCAAGTTAAAAATCCCTTTTCAAGTCCCTGTCCCGGTGAAATCGAAGAGCAATTCGGACTTCAGCGAAGCATCGGTTGGTGACGCTGTGACCGAGGAGACTCTCGGGGCAGTAAAATCTCTTTATTCCCGACATTTAAAATGCAGATAACTTGGGATGTTGGTTTTTTCACATTAGAAGATAAATAGGCTGCCAGTGACTGAGAGGCTCCCAGGACCCGCAGCCCAATTCCCGGTCCCACCGAGGGTTCCTTAGGGCAGGTTTGTGTCTGTTCGGAATTCCCGGTTATGGGGAAAAGTTTCCTGGGGAGGAGCGGGAGGAGCAGGAGGAATTCTCCCGGCGTGGATTGCCGGTCACCCCGAGCTCTGCCGATCCACGAGCCTTGGAGGGAGCCGTAGATCCCACGTGGCCGAGGGAGGGACCTTCCCCACGCAGGGCGCAAACAGCTGGAGCTGCCGCCAGATGTTCCCCGCGGCAGTGACGGATGCGGCTCTCCCCGAGACCCGTCAACTTTCGCCGCTGTTTTAGGAGAGATAAGTCACTAATGATGGCTGTTTAAATGACTCTTGGCAGGGAGAACGACACCGAGGGCCTTCATGAAGAGCTGCTCTTTATCAGTCAGAAGAGCGGGACCCGTTAATTTTATTTATTTTGTTTCCATGCTATCTGTGGTCTCAAGGGAGGGTTGGGGGATGCACAGAAGGGAAGAACTTCTTTCCAGGTCTTCCAGACTAGATGTTGATGTCCGAGACGTGACCGACCGGCTGCTGGAGTTCCACAGCTCCTGCTCTTCACATCACATCCTCAATTTTAAAGTGTTTTTTAAATTTGTTTCTGGGGAAAAGGGTGGGTTGGCAGCTGTGACTGGACTGAATGGCCACCAAACAGCAGGAAAGCTGCTCTGCTCTGCCAGAAGGACCAGCTCAGGCTGGCAGCAGGGAAGGAGGATTTAGGCTCTGGATTCCCACAGCATCCCAAGGAGCAGCTCCTGGGAGAGCTCTGCCAGAAAGGCAATTAAAAAACATCAGCAGCGCCTGTTCTCCAGGTGGCACCACAAGGAGAGAGAGGGCAAAGACAAGAAGCTGACAACAGAAAAACTTCTCATAACTTCAGGAGTCACTCATTCCCGCTGTCCTGTTTGTCCTGGTGTCACACCCTTTACCTGGTCCATATTTGAATTTTAGACTTCAAGATGACTCTTGACACCTCGAGGTCACATCTGGAGAAAAAGCCGCACCTTTCTCTCCAGGAGACATCTTTTGATTTGCTGAGAAAACAGGTGGTTTTGGCACAAAGGGTTTTACAGAGATAACAACACAAAGGATCACAACAGATTGCCAGGACTAGCAAGCATTGCTTATGGGAGGAAATTCTGTTGCACCCAGCAAACAGAAACTCTGCCACTTAAATGAGGTACCCACAACTCACAGAAAAAGAAGTGCTTAAGGAACAGGAGGAAAAGAGTAAAGGAAGAGGGAAAAGAGAGTAAAGGAAGCGAGATTAAGAGAAGAAAGAATAAAAAGACCAAAAGAGGAGAGAAAAAATACAGTTATCACTTCGAAGACACATGTTTGAAAAGAGCAGGCCAGGGGTGCCTCTTTATAAACTCTGGGGGCTGTGTCCTCTCCCTCCAGGTGGAACTTCAATTCACTGACCACTCCCTGTCCCCTTGGCCAAAGCGACATTTAAGTCAGCCTTTCCCATTGTAAGGAGCAGGAGAGGTTCCTCTGGGTGTAGATGCAGTGAAAGGGCACTGGAACTGCAATGGGGAGAGCAGGTTTTGGGGGATCTGGGTTTAATCCTCTCCTGTGTGACCTCAAAAAGGCCACGCTTTCCCCCTCAGCCTCCCCGTGTACACGGAGACCACGGAATTCCTGATGATGGATTGCCAGCCTGCCCTGCCGAGGGGTGGGAACTCACTGGTGCCTCTCCAGCTCCTTGGGATGACAGGTAGTACAGAACAGCAAACCCTATTCCATCATCCCACCATCCCCTTGGCCAAAAACCTGCCTTTGCAGAGAAGATCCAGACCCCAAACACGTTATTAAGTGACGACGCCTGACAGTAGTTGAGCTACATAGAGATGTTAAATAGCAATAATCATGAAACTCTACGCAGCGTTTGAGGACGCTGTACATCTTCAAAGCACTTCACCAAAACATTAACTTGATTATACCCAGAATAAATTGCTCACAGCTGTTGGAGATCCAGGAGGCATTCAAAGACATGGCCGGAACATCATCCATCCTGGATCATGCCGGGGACGCACGAGCTGCAGTGTAATCAAGAGCTCAAAGGAAACCACCTGCAGGGAGTTCAGCTTTTAGTGCTCTTCTGGACACCTCAAAATATGGTTTATTTGTCAGAGAGAGCAGCCCAGGCCTGAGCTCCCTCCTCTCCACGCAGAGGGAAAGTTGTGACAGAGCCAAAGCCTTCATCTAGAAGTCAATGTCCTCCCCTGAAAACTCCTATTTCCACCCCATCTTTGCAGAAATAGCCCCAGGCCAGACAACTTAAGGCATCTCTGGGGTGTTGAGACACAACCAAGACGTGGCTCTTGTGCAGCAAAGGCAGCAAACCCCTCCAGCAACCCCTACTCGTGCCCTCGTCTGTCTTCATTTAAGGGTGGATTTCACTACTGCAGTTCCATGTTATGTCAAAGAATTAAGGCTGCCCCAAAGAAAAGCATCCCAGCCCACCTCGGCCACCCCAAACCAAGCAGCTGGAAAAAAGCCCTTTGAGGTGCCCAGCAAAAATCTCGAGGCTTCCAGTGGCAGGGACCACAAACAGCCTCAAAAGAGCACCAGGGCACTGGTACCTTAAATAAACCCAGAAGGCTTCTTTCCACACACGATTGCTGGCTGGTTTTCCAGCACTGGAGCAAATTCCTGGGCTGTTCCCTGTCCAGGAAAGACACAAGGAAGGAGCTGGAGTCTGCAATAACCATTAAGGTTATCCCTTCCCAGCATGACCACCTAATTCCTCATCTCCTCATGGCAGGAGCGCAACACATCAGGGCAGATGTGCTACAAAAGAACAGGAGAAAGGACAGAACCTGCCCACGATGGAATGTGCACTCAGAGCATCACCCACCCTTGGCAAAAGCTGCAGCAACCAGCACAAATCTAAACTCAGAGCTCCACCAGGACTTAATTTTGGGGCGCGAGGGCAGCCAAGGACTGAAAAGCAATGTCACAGTGGAGAGGGGAGGTGAGGTGCAGGTCAGGAATAGGTCAGGACTAACACACAGACCCAGACCAGGAGCTTTGCAGGTGCCAAAGGCCAAGATGAAGGCAGAGCATCCAAACCCGCATCTGCACTGGGAGCTTCCATCAGAGACCGGAGAGGCCAAGCCTTGCTGGGAAAGGGGAACACAGAGCAAGAGTGAAGACACACTGACACATGCAGGGAAAAGCAAAGCAGCCCCTCCTCTGCATTAATATTAAAGCTCAATGTGCAGGGTCTCACCGGGGTTTTGGTTTCAGCTTTCCCCACGCACTGGAGGCCATCCTGCCACACATCATCACCCTCTCCACGGAACCCTGGGGTCAATGCCTTAAAAATGGAATGCCCAGCACCCTCCAGGGATCCCTCGGAGACAGCAACCCCGTGAAGGATGGGCTATTTAAAAGCAGCAGCCTGTGATGCTTTGCCAAAACCTCCTCACCTGAGGAAAGCACCATAACACGTTTCTCTGTTTGCCCCCCAGTTTACCACAAGAAGGAGGGGAGGTTGTTTTGCAAACCACATTTTAGAGGGGAGTCTGTGTGTTTATTGAGTGTTTTAGGCTCTACAAGAAGGGAATCCCACCCTCAGTGTGCTTACCTCGGTCTATGTGGATTATTTTAAGGGAACTTTAAACAGCCCACACAAGTTTGGGCCACGGGCTCAAGGGCTCAAGCATGAAAGAGGGGCTGAAGAGACCATCCCTGCCTCGTGTATGGCACAAAATATCCTCAGAAAATCACAGCAGCTTGAGGTATCAGGTCTGGTCTGATATCCAGGAATATCAAGGGATATCAAGGGATATCAGGAGATATCAAGGGATATCAGGGGACAGTGCTCTGCTGGAAAAGATGCTGCACTGGGCAAGGGGCTGTGCTGGGAAAGGGGCTTATGGGGCACTGAGGATGCTGGTCCGAAAAAGCAGCTTTTATGCAGCTGCGTCACTCAGGATCTGCAGCAGAAAACCCAAGGCAGGCTGTCAGCAGGTGGCACTCCAGCGTGAAAACGCAGCTTCAAGATCTCCAGGCAGGGCATCAGGGTGGGAAGAGCCAAGACCTGCTGGGAATGAGCCCTGGGATGGGCGGGCAGAGCTGGAGGTGAGCTCCCAGGGTGGGTGTGAGCCATGCCCAGTGCCCAGGGATGGTCAGAAAAAGGCACATCTGAGGAGCTTCTGGTGGCCACCCCTCACTCCAAGGGCTGCAGGAGGGTCTGGGCATCCACAAGGGAGGAGAAACATGGAAAGGCAAAACACACACAGCACCTGCTTGGGGTGTGCCTGCACCCAGCCAGCTCTTTTGGAAAAAACAGCCACCACAAACAGGGTTTCACCCATCCCAACCTCTCCCCTTCCCCCTCTGAGCTCATTCATGGCTCGGGCTCCGGCACAGCTGCCGGGTTGCCAAGTCCCCCCTGGCTCCCAGAGCAGCAGGATCGGGATGATCGTGGGGCCAGCTGCTGGGAATTGCTGCAGCATCCAAACAGCCAAAGGCCACGCAGGGGAAAACAATAACCCAGCAGAAAAGCCCTCGCTCCTTCCCCTTCACCTGGACGTTGTGGGCTTCAGTACCACCATCCCAAAGAGGCCAAAGGGGCCCTGGCCAAAATGACAGCTCGTTAGGAATATTTTAAAAAACACCCTGGGTGGGGACTGGGGAGCCCAGGGAATGGGCAGTGGATTTTTTTTTTTTCACACCTAAGGGGCTGTTTAGAATGCAGCTCAGGCCAATAGAAGTGACCTTGATCCTGGCTGGCACCAGCGCCAGGTGAGTCCAGTGGGACATTCCCTCCTCCAGGTGCCAGGATGGCAGGAAGGTGAGGATCTGCTAGTCCTGGTTCAGGAGGGCTCACACATTCCTGACTAGGTTCTTGCCCAACTCAGCAAGCTTAACTGGAAGGCAGAAGCCCTTTCTAACTACAGAATTACTGTCTCCTGCGACAAAACCCCATTTCAAAACACCATTTTGTTTAAATTAGAGCCCTTTAAAGCAGGCAGCAACGCCCCTGTGTAAATAATGGGAAGCACGTTGCTGTCTTCGCGTGGTGGTTTGCACAGTGGGCTACCAAACGTCCTCAGCTGACACCAAACACCAGCCAAGGGACATGGAGAGGATGGAGAGGAGCAGAAACTGCTGCCTGAACACGTTGGGGACCAGGAACACTGCTCAGCAAGGAAAATGGGATTTTGGGACACAGATCCCTGCAGGACCCCCACTGGCAGCAGCTAGGCTGGGACTCTGGCTTGTTCTTCCCAAAAAAACGAGGGCAGGGGAGGGATCCAACCAAAACCATTCGTGTCAGTGCCAAAAGTGCCAGGGATAATCCTCACCAAGATGGGGGGAGCAGAGGACAGGTTGGCACGGGCATTGGATGCCACGAACACTGGTGATGGTGGCAGAGGATGGGTGGGAAGACGAGGCAGTGAAGAGCAGGATATTTTCCCAGAGTATCATCTTTCTGCAGCTCCACAGCCTCCCCAGCAGGGCTTCCCAGCTCCCGTTCCCAGCAGGCAGGATGGGGACTCGCAGCTGCCTTGAATTTAAAGCCAGAACTGGGGGGTGACATTGTTGTCCCCCTTTCCCTCTGCAGGGCTCTCTCAGCCACTCTCCCTCTATGCCCCATCGCTTCCACAGCATCTAAGCCAAGGCACGGAAGCCTGGCAATTTCCCCTCAAGATTTTAGGTGCCTCTGGCATGGGAAGGGGGTCAGACTAACATGCCACTCTGCACCACCAGTCCCACAGGTGCCCAGATGAATCCTGAGCACCAGGACCCTCAGGACAAGCCCCTCCACAAAAACAGAGCCCCAGAGTCCCAGCTCTGTTCAAAGCACATCTGACAGGGCAAAACCAGAGGGGCTGCTCCCCATCAGAGACCTGCAAAGGAGGAAAAGGACACAGTTCTAGGCTGGGCTTGCCCTCGAGGTGCCCCCAGTGCTCAGCAGTGTTTATGTGCAGAGTGTTCTTCCCGTGCTGAATCCTCCCCAGTTTCACTCCCACATTAACCCTGGTGTGTGTGGCCGTCCAAAACACCCCGTTCCTCCCGGTGTTCCACGAGGGAAAGGAAGGCTCTGCACCTCTGCTCTTCCAGAGATGACTCCTGGCTTTTCAGAGCGGCAATCACTGCTCTGGGAGTCCAGCAACCCCACGGGGCTCCCACGTCCTCGGCACATTAACAGCTGAGTAGTTCGTTCTTAGAGAGTCCAGTCCAGCTGAACTCCTCCCTTCCTGTCCTCTGCCTTCCAGAAAGAGGGAGCTCCCTTTGGACAAGTCTCTCACCTACAGCAAAGGAGAGCTCAAGGGTTTGCCATTTTTGGTGGGAAGAGGAGCCACCACAACCTCTCCCTGCCGTGCCTTTTCTTCTCCCAGGCTCCAGCAGAAGCACCTGACAGGTTGTTACCCTCCTTCCATCCCACTGTCTCCAGGTGCACCACAAGCCTGTTCCTGCCTGAGCAGCATCCCTGGGCAACCGGCTGCTCCCGCTCCCATTCTTTATCCTCCCAGGCTTTGGTGCATGTGCAGAAGACAGGACAGATGTCCAGGGTGCTGCAGCCCTGGGGTGCCCCATGGGACAGGAATTGCAGGATGAGGTAAGGCAGGAGGAAGGGGGTGCTCCAGGCTGGAGGGAAGGACGGCTGTGGCTGTTCCCAGGATCTGGAGCAAGGCCACTGATAAATACCAGAGGTGGGCCTGAAGGAGAGCTGGGCACTCACAGCCAAGAGAGCTGAACTGCCTTGGAAGAAGCCCTTTGTGGCACAATCTCTGTGGAAGGCACTCACCGTGCTCAGGGGGGAAAATCAGGGGTAAGGAAAGGCACCCCCACCTCACTCAGCCATGCACTGCCCAAAGCACAGCTCAGCACAGCCCTCCAGCCTCCCACCTCCCAAAAAACAGCCCCTCCTGTGTGGCTGCCCCCGAGGAGGAGCTCAGGGTGAGAACCAGTGCGATTCCAGCCTTTCCAGGGCTCAGGGAAGTCCAAGGCATGCGCCACCCTGTCCAGGCAGGGCCTGTTATCCCAGTGCCTTGGAGAGCTCGGGGAAGGCTCAGCAGCAACCAGGACCTGAAGTTTTCTTGACAAGGCAGCATTAAATACACAGCCAGCTGCTTGGTAAATAAAAACTGCAAACCCTTTATTCGGAACATTCCCAACAGTCAGCGGCACAACCTTGTGCTCCTCCGGACTCCTGCAGTGACAATTCCATAAAAGAAAAAACTCTAGTTGGTTCCCACCATCTGTAAGTTCAGCCAAATCCTATCTTATCACACAAGCAGCAGCTCAGATCCAGCCAGCACTTCCCCTGCTGCCGTGTGGGAGCTCAGGCTGTTCTGTTACAGAAAGGACCTTAAAACAGGGAGAAAGAAAGGCATAAGCACTCAGAAAAGTCAGGGTGTAATACGCTCACATCCTCCTTGCTGCTCCTCAACCTTTAACGTCCTCGGTCACCACAAAGACACCATCAAACCCGCCAGGAGAGCCACCTGTCCCATCCCTTCCCTGGAAAACCCATTCCCCCTGGGGACACCTCAGTGCAGGTCCAGCTCCCTCGGGATGGGCAGAGGAGGGGCAGGTACCGGTCTCTGCTCTGGGGGGACCAGGGACAGCACCCAGGGAATGGCCTGGAGTTGTGTCAGGGCAGGCTCAGGTTGGATCTCAGGACAAGGTTGTTCCCCCAGAGGGTGGTCGGGCACTGCCCAGGCTGCCCAGGGCAGTGGGCACAGCCCCAAGGCTGCCAGAGCTCTAGGAGCCTTTGGATGATGCTCTGGGGCACAGGGGGGGACTCTTGGGGCTGGTCCTGTGCAGGGCTGAGGGTTGGACTCAATGATCCTTGTGGGTCATTCCAGCTCAGCATATTCTGGCATTCTGTGAATAGGAACAGCAAAAACATTGTGGAGCAGCCTTTGCTCTCCTGGTTTAACACAACCAAACACTTCAGGAAAAGGTCCTGTAAATGTTCCACTTATGGCTCTTGGCAAATGGGCTCTTCTCTTCCAGTACAGACAAGCAGCAAGTGGCAGGATTGTCCTGGAGAAGGAGAAGGACCTGGCCTTTGGAGTAAGAATGGGGCTGATATATGGGAAAGACAAAAAATGTATTATTACCCTTTCATACCAAGAAGGAACAGGATCACGGAATTCCAGAATGGTTTGGGTTGGAAGGGATAATAAAGGCTGTCCAGTCCCACCCCTGCCATGGGCAGGGACACCTTCCACTAGCCCAGGTGGCTCCAAGCCCCATCCAACGTGTCCTGGGACACACCTTAGGCCTTGATGCCCAATGACTGTAGCTGTTGATGTCCAAAGGGCACCAGGAAATTCCCAGTCTGACTTTTCCACAGCTGAGGCAGGATCGCTGAGTGGGAATCCATCCCAGGCAGCAGCAGCCCGGGATGCCTCACACACCATTCCAGAGCCAAGGATGTTTTGACAGAGAAAAGGGGCGAGAAGTGGGAACTTGCTCACAACGCGACTGTAAAAACAAAGTCTGGGGATTAGTTAATAATGTGTGGTCTGAGAAAACAAACACATCTCCCTGTAAAGACCCTGGCTCAAATTAACCGGGGCTGTTGTCATTAAACCCCACCATCTGCGGGGCTCTTTTCCACTGGGTCTAGTGTGAATTTAAAGGGAGAAATAGACCCCTCAAAATCATCCTTTGGGGCACTTTCAAAATCCAGATGTGGCTGAAAGACACCACAGCTTGGACTCATCCCTGCAGCCCATTTACAGCGAAACTAAACCCACAGAGTTGCAAGTCCTTGAGCTTTCCTGCAGGAATCCTGCTTTGGAGGCAACAGCTCCTTGTCTTCCAAATGCTGACGGATCTGGACCTGCATCTCTCCTCCTCCTTTCCATCTTTCCCCACTCCCAGCTCCAGATCTCCAAAAAGCAGGTCTATACTAAACCCCCCTCCCCGAGCTCAGGGGAAGTGGAGACCTCCCTGGCTCAGCTCAGGGCGCCCTTTCACGCCTGTTTGCAGCCCATCCAGGCCCAAAAATCTAATAATGGACCAAGGAGAGCTCCCCCCATGACAGTTTAAGTGATGGGTGTAATTAGGCAGCGGCCCACACAGCTTGTCATTAGCGCACTGCACAGCACAGGAATTACTGTGGAAGTTGTGAAGTCCAGGAAAATGTCATCGAGGTCCCCAACCTGCAGGGAAAGGGCTTGGTGCACCCAAGGAGCTCTCTGTGCTCTCAGGGAGCCAGAGCTGACCGTCAGGGGGTGGTTTTGGTGCATCCTGGGATGTCCAAGCACATTTGGGTTTCATTGAACGCGCCACATTCTTGATTTTTTAAAACTCCTGCAGTGCCCTCCTCACCAATGTCTGAGTCTCTGAGTCTCGAGTCTGTGTTTCCTTCTCTCCAGACATTTCCTTCTCTCCAGAAGAGCCTGACCCTGAGCCCACAGGTGGCTGGTTTTGGCTGTTGTTCTCTCTCCAGCCCTCTCGGAGTGCTGGGATGTCCTCCCTCAGTTGTGGCTGCCGGGTACTTGAGGTGTCTGTATCACTTCCCCTGCTTTCCTTCCCGAAATATTAAAAATATTTACTTACATAGCAAACCTCAGCCATGCTAAGAAATACACTAATTTTCTAGGTGGAAACAGTGCCCTCTGGGCTCCTTTCCTCCCTCTGCCTTTCCAAGCAGAACCTGCTTCTCTCTCCTACATTTCTAATAAGATTTTTGGGATTCTGCAGCCTCAGTTTTTCTTACTCCTAGGCAATGTGTGGCTGCTTTGATTCTAAATGGGAAAGTGAAGGAAAAGGAAGTAAACTGGTTATTGTGCCAGAATCACTCCTGGCCCTCCTCCCGTTTCTATTTTCCCTTCCTTTATAAAGCTGGAATAAATCAAAGTGAGCAATCCACCCGTGAACTGATGAAAGGGGAGCAGAATCAGCACTCTGGTCCCTTGTACTGGTATAAAAAAGGTGCAGTCCCAGTTTGCCTGAATTACAAGTGGTGGGGAAAGGGAATAGCTCTGGAGTGTTTATTAGCAGTCATAACCTTAATCAAATAACACTCAAGGATATGTAAAGGAATCTGTTCCACTGCAGCCTCCCAAGCCAAATAAAGGAGTAAATGGGACTTCTATCAAAAATCTCTTTCAAAACTCATGCATGTTGGGTTCCATAAAAAAAAAGTAAAAAAGTCTCTCCCAATATCTTGTAGAACAGCCAAAGCTCCAGAGGAGCCGCCCTGGATCAGACCAGCAGCCCGGGGTGCCAAGGACTCTGCTGGCACCAGCTCCAGCACTGGACAGAAGAGATGGGCAGGGCCATCCTGCCTGCTGGGACACACGTGGAAGGAGGAGGGTGAAGGGCATCCAAAGGATGCTCTCCAGAGGCATCAAGGTCAGGTTGGACAGGGCTTGGAGCAACCCGTCCCAGCCCATGGTGGGGGGTTGGAACGAGATGATCTTTAAGGTCCCTTCCAGCCCAAACAAATCCAGGATTCCATGATTATATGATCACTGGCCTCAGAGGCATCTCCCAGCTCAGAGATCTCCATCTGCCCATTTCCCCTTTGCAGGAGCCTCATTCACTCCCTCTCCCCAGTCTATGGGGCTGCTCCAATCAAGGTTTATATTATTATGTAGAATTACCTGGGTGGGGTAGGAGGGGGGAAGAGAGAAAAAAAAAAAGGAAAGAAAAGGAACAGACTCTGTGTAATAGAGGTGCATGTAAATAATCACTGCCCTAATCCCCTCTGACAATGAAGGATAGCCCACCAGAAAATGTTCGAGCCCGTAACTCAACCTGAAATTCAAGCACAAGGAAGTCATGTCAAAAGGGGACTCGGGTTCCCATAAAAGCCTCTCCACTTCCAGACCCTGGGCCCCTTCGCCAAAAACCCAGAGCAAACTTCCAGACATAACATCTGAGAAGTGCAGGCCTCACAAAGGGACTCTCTAACCTCTGCCAGAGAGACAACCACCAGGAAAATAAGCGGAGCAAAGGAAGCCTTTGAGGCCAGATGAAGGACCTGCCACGGAACAGGGGCACGGTTTCCATCACAGATGCAGCAGGCACTGGAGCACCATCCCAGGAGGGCTGCTGAAAGCCCTCTCAGGGGAATAATTCCGAACCAGACTGGACAAAGCCCTGGAGAAAATCCTGTGCCTGGAGTCTGTTCTCCTTTGCTCTCGTGCAACAGCCCTGAAGTTGATGAATGACAGAAAAATCCGGCTTGGTGTAGGAAAAGGAGCCCCTGGGCAGAGAGAGGGGGATTAAATGACTTAATTGTGGTTTCAGTTCTCTGGCTCCATCATTTCTACCTCGCTAAGGACACGCCGAGGGTGAAGTGTCCCAGCATGGCATGGGCAGGGCTGAAAGTCCCCCTGGAAGCAGCACATGTCACCTGGGGAGGGCACCTGCAGTGGACGGGCTGTGGGGACTCCTCTGTGAGGACACCTGAGGTGTACCCTCCTCTGCCTCCAGTGATACGATACCAAAGAGGAGGATTAAAGGCCACATTTCGGGCTACTTTTAAGAGCAGAGGGCCAGCTCATGACCCAGCTTTTGGTTTTTCACAAAGGAAGAGAAGCCCTGGGGTGGCACCGTCTTTTCCAGGACTGGCACCCATCCTGCTCCATTCCCTGTCACCTTTCCTTGCCTGCCCAACCTCAGCAGCTCCTCATGGACTGCCAGAAACCCAGATCAGATTCTTCCAGTCACGAAACTTCTGTTTCAGAGTCCCCCCCTCACAGCAATGTCCTGTGGTGCATCAGAAAGAGCCCTTGGGGGTGCAAGGACCTATTAGTGCTCCAGAGGAACCCCAAAGTTCAAAAAAGAAGAGCTGTCTCCATGGCACACACAGGAATTTTCCTCGTGCCACTGGACCAGGGACTGGCAGGGGATGTGAGAACTCAGTCAATGAGAGCAGGGAACTTCAAATCCCAGTGTTTGGGTTTGAAGGGACTTTAAAGATCATCCTGTTCCACCCCACTGCCATGGGCAGGGACACCTTCCACTAGCCCAGGTTGCTCCAAGCCCCATCCAACCTGCCCTTGGACATTTCCAGGGATAGCCACAGCTTCTCTGGGCAGCCTGTGCCAGGGCCTGCCCACCCTCCCAGGGAAGAACATCTTCCCAGTACCCAAACTTGCTCATACCCACCTTGGGTTCTCCTCATCTCAAATTCCATGGTCCCTGTTTATCTCCAGACCCCCAACAAGGCAGGAGGAGCTGCTGGAGCACCAGCCTGAGCTCCCAGTGCCTCCATGACCCGCCAGCTCCTGCCTCTGGCACTGCTGGAACTCTGCACCCTCTGCCTGCACACGGAGCATCACCCTGAGGGAAAAGGAATATCCTGATCTCTCTTTATCCAGAGCCTCCAGCCACAAGACTCCGCTGGTGCTGAATTCCCACTGCGTGCGACGGGATCCCTCCCCTGCCTGATACACCAGGGAGTCCCTCTCTGCTGGTTGGGAATTTTCCAAGGGGATGCTTCCTCACTGGAAAAATGCCGATATGTTGAAATCAAAGCCTGGGGTGGGAACGTACCAGTGGCTGGGAATCTTTCATGGAAAACTTCCCTTCGAGCCCAGGCTGGAGCTTCCCCCTGGAGAAGTGGGAGTGGGGGCTCTCTGCATCCCACGTGCCCATCGCCTGGCAGGGCTGGTGGTCCCCCGCTGTCCCTCTGGTGTCACTCTCCCCACGCCCAGGGCCCTTCACTGGGAGGTTCGTGGCTCTGCAGACTGATGGCACCATGCAGAGGTGCTGTCACCCTCGGGGACACAGAGCCTTCACTGGGAGGTTCGTGGCTCTGCAGACTGATGGCACCATGCAGAGGTGCTGTCACCCTCGGGGACACAGAGCCTTCACTGGGAGGTTCATGGCTCTGCAGACTGATGGCACCATGCAGAGGTGCTGTCACCCTCGGGGACACAGAGCCTTCACTGGGAGGTTCGTGGCTCTGCAGACTGATGGCACCCCACAGAGGTGGTGTCACCCTTGGGGACACAGAGCCTTCACTGGGAGGTTCGTGGCTCTGCAGACTGATGGCACCTCACAGAGGTGGTGTCACCCTTGGGGACACAGAGCCTTCACTGGGAGGTTCGTGGCTCTGCAGACTGATGGCACCATGCAGAGGTGCTGTCACCCTTGGGGACACGGACCCTTCACTGGGAGGTTCATGGCTCTGCAGACTGATGGCACCATGCAGAGGTGCTGTCACCCTCGGGGACACAGAGCCTTCACCCTGCGGGCAGGACATTATTTTGGGACACGGGAAGCGCAGGTTGGATGCGAAGCCACACTCGTTTCTCTTCTACATCACTCGTCCACCGGATTTTCCCAAGAAAAACCCAGCAGAGTCTTGGGGTCACCCTGAAGGAAACAGGCTCACATCTGGGAGAAGCTCCCATCCAGGAGAGTGTCACAAATGTCCCCTGTCCGCGGCGACTGTCCCTCGCAGGCGCTGGGATGGCTGGGACAACAGCACCATCTCGTGCCTCCGCTTGGCCTGGGGAGGGATTTCAGTGACAATCCCGAAGCTCCCTCTCGTGGATCCTGCAGCCAGCGGGTCACGCCAGCCCAGATGTTCCTCTACAAGTACGTCGTTGGACCTGGAGCAACCTGGTCTAGTGGAAGGTGACCTTACCACTCTCTATAACTACCTGAAGGGAGGTTATAGCCAGGTGGGGCTTGGTCTCTTCTCCCAGGCACTCAGCAATAGGACAAGGGGCCTTCAGCTCTGCCAGGGGAAATTTAAGCTGGATATTAGAAAAAAATTCTTTACAGAGAGAGTGATCAGGCATTGGAATGGCCTGCCCAGAGAGGTGGTAGAATCACCGTCCCTGGAGGTTTTTAAACTGAGATTGGACGTGGCACTGACTGCCATGATCTGGTCAACGGACTGGAGTTGGACCAAGGGTTGGACTTGATGATCTCGGAGGTCTTTTCCAACCCAATCAATTCTATGATTCTATGGTTCTATGATAAGGCGTCCCTGCTCATGGAACGAGATGTGCTTTAAGGTCCCTTCCAACCCAAACTCCCCTGGGATTCTGTGATCCCTTGAATTAGAGGGTTGGGAGCAGGTGCGAGGGCAAACCAGACCTTGCACTTTGCCTGCTTCCCAAAATAAAGTGGAGAAACCCCTCCTTGGCATGGTGGGATGTGACATCTCCCTGCCCTGACCAACCACAATGCTCAGGGTCCACACAAGGACCTGGGGCAGGCAAAGTTTTATCCTGGGCGGGGGCAATCCTGGACCTGAGAGCTCAGCCCTGCCCCTGTGGATCATGGCACATGAATTTAGGGGCTACCAGGTGTCCCCAAAAACACCATCTGAAGAGCTTGGGTCCTTCTAGAGATGTTTGAAGCCAAGAGAGGTGTCTGGGGCCGACAAGCACTCCAGTGACAGGCAGCAGAACTTAAACTGGCAATTTTTTTGGCAGTTCAGGGTTGTTGGAGGAGGATTCTCCCTGCAAACCCTTTCAGGGCCTCCCAGGCTTGCCACAGCTGCAGGGGCACAGCTGGGTTTTGGGGTTTGCTCGCACAAAACTGTCCCTAATCTTTCCCAAGGCGTTCCTACCCCGACTCGCAAGCATTTTCTGATTTCACGTCATGATGAAATTGGGTCCTTCTGAAGTTTTTCCCCCAGAAGGATCCAGATTGCAAAACCTCTCCTTGCTGCCTTATCTGCCAGTGCTTGTGCTGCACTCCAGGCCAAACACAGCTGCTGCCAAGCTGAAGACATGAACTTCTTCTTAAGGACAAGCCGACCCACAGACCAAACATAAAGAGCTTTTTAAAGGGTATTTGGAGCTTTAGGTGGAGCTTTAGCTCTGTGTTTGCCACCTGAGAGAAGCCTGGATGCCTCAGGGTACCTGATGTGTCCTCCTCTCTCCCACCTACTGAATTTCCCTCTCAAGCCACGATAAAGAAGTGCAGATTTCACACAGAATCAGAACCATCGAGGCTGGAAGGGACCTTCAAGACCAAGTCTACCATAACCCATGTCCTTGAGGGCCACATCCAGAAGCCTTTTGAACACTTCCAGAGGCAGCAACTCCACCACCTCCCTCGGTAACTTATCCCAATGTCTAATCGCTCTTGCAGTGAATTTCTTTTCTGATATCCAGTCTGAACGTCTCCTGATGCAACTTCGGGCCGTTTCCTCTGGTCCTTCCACTTGGGATGTAGCCAAAGGGATCAACCCCCACCTCACTACAACCTCCTGAGAGGCTGTTGCACAGGCCTGTGATGTTGTCCAACCCCATGGAGATACTTCTCCAAGGCTGCCAGCCAGGACCTTTCCATGCTTGATGTTGGAAGTTCCGCCTTCCCCGTGTCCCTCACCGTGCATGTTGAACCTTCCAAGGAATATCAGGCCTGCCAGCCTTGCTGTTGTTCGCTATCGATGAGATAATGTCTCTTAAATCTGGATCCCTGACACGAGGGTGTCCAAACCCCCTTTCCTCTGTGGCCGCGTTCCAGTTCCAGGACAGAAATGACCAGGAGAAATATGAGAAGTTAGGGACATTCTTGGCTTGGGAATCGTCGGCCTGGTGTGGAAAGGAACGTGATCAGAAAGAGGCATTGCAGTGGTTATTTTACTTCCATCCGTGCTGTTCTAAAGTGGCTTTTGGGCTCCAGGTGAACCTTTGCGGGTGGAGCAGGATATTTTTGTTGGGTCGAGACCAGCCTTCAAAAAGCAATCGTGGCACATCATGGCTATTTATAGCCTGGATGCTGTTTTCCTCGAGATGGGAGAGCCAAGGCATGGATAGGAACATATCCTGCTTTTCCAGGCAGGAAATATTGCCAAGTAACATTGTGAGTGCCTGCCTTGAGGGACAGGGGGCTTTGGAGATGCACATGAATCTGGGATAAAGCTCCTGGAACGTGCAAGGATGAGTTTGAGCTGAAGTGTGTTGGGAGTGACAGCCATAAAAACCAGTTTATTAGGATTCACTTGCACGGACAAAAGGATAAGCTTCGTGGAGTTTGATGGAGCGTCGGGAGCCCAGAGCAGCGTTGGCTCAATAAAAGCACATTGGTTTTGGATATAGTGATGAAGTGCAGCCCTGGGAAGGCTCTGGCCACTCTGTCTCCATCATTCTGTCACTAAAGGAGCAACAAGGAACAATCTCCATCCTCTCAGAGTTACTCGGTTATTCCAACACCAACTTCCCCTGCCCAGGCCACATCCAGAGGGGCAGGGGAGACGATCCGGGTGAGAAACAAAGTGTGCTGTTTGTGCTGGGAACTGGAGCACGTGCGTGGTGCTGCTCAGGGAGGAATCCAAGAATTTTTATCGGCCTAACCACTCAGAAATGTTGCTGAAATCCCCACGGGCACAGGAACGTGCTCCTGTTGCACTGGAATTCTCCCGTGGTCCCGACTGTCCAGGACGGAGATAAACATCAGAGCAGCTCTGGAGGGGAGATCACCCAGAGCTAATGCTCTAAAAGGGGCTGCAAACAGGAGAAAACTGGAAAATATGGAGCATCCAGCAGTAGGTTTTTGCAATAAACACCTCACAAGAGCTATCAGATGGAGGGCACCCGCTGGCAGCACGAGGGGAGCTCAGGACCACGTGTCCTGCATCCTGTGCCAGCCACACGTGCAGAGGGTGAACCCCCAACCCCATTACCTGACCTTAATTAACACCAGCTCAGCTTCCATGGCTCTTCCTCCCCCATCCCATACTCCAGGAGCTCCTGAGGCACCCGGGAATGGCATCACTTAGAGAATCCCAGAATGGTTTGGGTCGGCAGGGACCTTAAAGGTCACCTCGTTCCACTCTCTGCCATGGGAAGGGACACCTTCCACCAGGCCAGGTAAGGGGAATTCCAGTCCTTCTAGTGGAATTCCAGTGGATTTCTCCAAGAGCCACAGCTCGTAGCTGCCCTCTCATGCCCGTCACTGCCTGGCAGCCATCAAGTGGAGCTATTAAACATCAAGCACTTCCCATGAAGTTGACATTTTTAATCCCTGCTCTGCCTTCTCTTTTCACACACTGGTGCCTGGGGCCTTTCCCCACTGCGAGGGCTTTGCCACCCCCCTCCCCATTTCTCCAGCCTTATTGCTCCCTCCCACATAATAAAGAGCCCTTGAGCAGGACGGGGTGAGAGGAGGGGTGTGAAAAAAAAACAACAAAAAAACCCCAAAAAAGCAGGTCCCTTGTTCGAGGCAGGGATTCATCTGCCTCTCCCCGTGGAGACGAAGAGGCCCTTTCACCCCAGCAACCAGAAGGCTGTTGCTGGATATGCAGCTCACCAGCGTGGCCGTGGCTGGGAGCCGGTGACATTTCCACCCCCTCCCCGAGATTAGAAGGGGATGGGACGAAATAAAAAACCCAAACTCCTGGGAGTTGCTGGGGAGACTGTCCCTCGGCGGGGCTGCACGCCTGGGAGAGGGCTGGGGTAGCCATGGAATGGGGCACGGCGTGGTTTCCAAGCCCCCTCTGCACCTGCAGGTCAAGCAGAGCCCCCCAGACCCAGCTCTCCCAGGTGGGAGCCCGGCGCTTCCAATATCCCCACCCAGCGCCCCGGCTTTGTTCTCCCCTCCTGCCCGGTGGGATTCATTACAAATATCCTCTTATTGCTGAGCCGAGGGCCCACACAAAGAGAAAGAACAAGGCTGCCTGCTAGAGAGGCAGCAATTCCAGAGCCGGGGCTTTCCCGGAGGAGGATTCATATGGATTCGACATGGCCGTGGTTCACACGTACCGGGGGCAGGCTCCTGGTCTGATTTCATTATCGGCTGCCAGGGGAACTTTTGCCCCTGAAATGAGTTCCCAAAAGGGGACAGTTGCACTTTTATTAGTTGCTTTGAAAGCGGTTTTGCTGCTGCCCCCCAGAAGCCTCCACGGTCGTTCAGACGCAGGATGGGAGAGATGGTGGGAATGATTGAGATTCAGTCCAGCTGAAGTCTACCCCACACAGGAGAGCACAAGGGCCGTGAGTTGGGCTGTCAGAGCAGCCTTGTTGTGGTCCAAAAGCATGGAAAAACTGCTTATAGAATCCCAGACTCATTTGGGATCATCTGTTCTGCCCCACTGCCATGGGCAGGGACACCTTCCACCAGCCCAGGTTGCTCCAAGCCCCATCCAACCTGGCCTTGGACACTTCCAGGGATCCAGGAGCAGCCACAGCTGCTCTGCCCAACCTGTGCCAGGGCCTGCCCACCCTCCCAGGGAGGAATTCCATCCCAATATCCCATCTAACCCTGCCTTCCTTCAGCTGAAGACCATCCCCCCCCGTCCTTTCCCTGCATGACAAGCCCCTCTCCATCCTTCCTGTACGATCCCTCAGGTGAGCACTGGAACTCAGTCCCAGGTTTATGGTTTAGCTCCTCATAAAGACAGACCCGCTCACAAAACTCAGCCCCAAGCCCAGCACTTGGTTTCCAAACACGCTGAACACATTGCTTTGGTTCCCTCTGTTAATTCCCATCGTCTTTTTCATTCCCTCTCTATTTACTCCTTAATTTCCATGGGTCTTAATTTCCTGCACCCTGAGCCCTGCTGAGCCTACATGGGATTGCTCTCCACAGCTTTTCCCCTCTCCAGGGAAAGGTCAGGGCTGGAGTTTGGTGTGGGGAGAAGAAAGGCAGGAGCAGACAGACGGGGAGCTCTCATAAAGGTCTGGCTGTGAAGCCTCTCTGAGAAAATGCCACTTGGGAAGGCTGTCACAGCTTTAATCTGCACTACAAGGGGATTAAAAGCCTCCTTCTCACAGCACAAAAGGGAACGGAAGGAACAGCACAAGGGAAGAAGGAGCCTGGAAGGGCAGGAAGGGAGAAAGTTAAAGAGCTCAGCTCTAAAGAGCATCAGGGTTTAAAGAGCTCGCAATAGATGTGGAGTGGCCTGCGAGGAAAAGGGGCTTTGGCCAATGGCTCTGCTTGGCTTTTTCACACTGAGCACACACACTCGAGGCTGCTGCAGAGGAGGCAGCTCGGGATGTTTGGCTTTGTTGATTTTCAGGAGCAAAGTAGGAGGAGGGGGAAGCAGAAGGTTAATGAGGTTCCGCCAGATGCGCCACTCAAGAGGAGCCGCGGCCATTCTGCACTGGGGGCTTTGATCCTCAGCCCCGCTGAACCTCAAACCCCCCTTGTCCTCGAGGGCCAGGGAAGAGTGAAGGGCTCTGGGAACAGGAAGGAAGTCCATGGAATTGCGGGACACTCTCCTCAAGTGCTGCTTGAGCAGCCTTTTCACCCCTTGGCGGCGGGGCCGGGAGACGGAGAGCATGACTGAAAGGGTAAGAGAAGGAGACTTGAAATGCTTTTAAGAAGGAAATAAAAAAACCCCTCAATGCATCAATTGCAGGAGATGTAAAGGCTGAGGAGCCACCAAGGTGGACGAGGAGCTGTGTTCCAACAGGGAAAGCAGGCACTTGGGGCACTGCTCGGGTAGTGCAGGGCTGGGTAACCTCAAACCAGATCAGCAAGGTTTGGACAGGGCCAACATTCTTGTGAATAATATAATAATATTCTTCCCGAAGACAAGAGGGTTTTTCCAGCTCAGTCTTACAAACCTTTTGAAGAAACAGCAGCAGAGGAAGGTGAGCAACCACCCATAAGTCCAGAGCTTCTCCCATGAACACACTCCCCAGGCTAAGGAGCTCGGAGAGGAGAGAAGCAGCTTTTCAGAAGCCACAGGACCATACCAGGTTCTCTCACCTTTGATGTGATCCATCTTCCCAGCTTCACAGGCTCCCAGGACAACACCAGGCACAGGCAAATGTCTAAGGCAGGTTTTCCCAGCTGTTTTAGCAGAGCTGGGAGCTGGTGGTGCTCTGTGCACAAATTCTATTCAGAGGGGAAAAAGGAAAGACTTTGTAACATAATAAGCAAGTTCCAGACAGGAATTAAGAGTGTAGCACATCCAGCGGAGACAAGGGCTGGAGGGGCATTAAGGTAGGAAGAATATAATTACCTGACCTGGACAGTGGCCAGGATAATAGTATTAACTTATTTCAACAAAGCCGCAAGTGCCAAAACCTGGATTTTACATTTAAACTCAGATGATGGCAAATCACAGCACCCTGAGTCCATTCTTCCCACTTTTGGCTGGAAGGGACAGTCTTCCCGGTAGGATTTCATCCCTGAGCCCACCTTGAGTGCTCACCGCCAGCTCCACTTGGGAAGGCTGATGCCATCCCAGCAGCTGTGGATCTCCAAGGCAATCCTTGCACCTTGCAGGACAGAGGAACACCCTCTCAGTCCCCACAACTCACTCTCAAATTCAGCCCCGAGTTTGATCTGGTATTAATTATCCCCTGTTCTGATGAGATAACTGTTTAATCCTCTGGCTGTTGACACTGGAAATGGCCCAATCCAGCCCAGGGTGGATATTATCCCAGGGAACTTGGCTTCCCCACACCATGTGCTGCACAAATGCTTGCAGGGAATGGGGGTGCACAGGATCCTTCCGTGGCCCAGCTAATCCACAATAACACATGACCCAAGCATTCATTGGATCAGGTTTTACTTCCTCCCTCTATTTTTTCCCCCCTTCAACATAATATTTCACATGGAATTTCTCCTTTTCAGACGTTTTCTGTTTCCTTAGGGCTTTACCAGCCTTCCTGCTCCGAGGGGAACTTCCTAAGCTGCTCTGCCCAAGGGATGTGGGGATGGGTCTGCACAATCCCTGTTTCTCTGGGAGCCTTTCCCTGTCTTCCAGAAGAAAGGCAAAAGATCTCCACAAGCCTTCCCTGGTTTCACATTCCCTGGAAAGGCTAAACCAAAGAGTTTGTGTGGCAGGGAGCAAGGCTGATGCTGCCAGAGGTGGGAAACTCTCCTGATTCCTGATGAAGCTGTTAAGGACTGTGGTCTTTCCCCTATCTGAGCATTCCCAGTGTGTGCCAGGAAGGAAAACCACTGTCCCACACTCACTGTGACACCTGGAAGGTGCTTGTCCTCACCTTCCCATTCCCATCTGGCCCTTTCTGGCCTCTCCCCTACTTGCTCTTTTCTGCCTCAGAGACAGTTGCTGATCAAAGGCAAATATTAAACCCAGACACAAACAAGTTTGAAATAAAATGTTATTGCACACAGGTACTTGGGAGAGCAGGTCTGCTCCCCATTCAACAACAAAACAGCTTTTTGAGACAATTCTACACAGGCTCCAACAGCAGCATCACAAACAGCTGATACAAAGGGTTGAATACAGGAAATACAATGGGGAGTCAGTGCATGGTGGGACTTTTTCCCCCTAAAAACACAATGGACCAGCCAAGCTCTGTCTCAACACAGGGATGTTTACCTTAGAGTGGTGCCCTGAAGCTGTGTACCACTCTGTTCTGTTGTACTCACGAGCAGCTCCTGCTTCCAAGGAGCTTCCAGTCAACTCAAGGGAAACCGAGGCAGGGGGAAAGAAATTCTTCCCTCAATGCCACAAAACCAGCAAGTGGTGGGATGGAAAAGGATCACACACATCCAGAGGGAGGTGGAGAGCTGAGCCCCCACCTGAAGCATGTACTGCTCTACATCTAACAAGACACAAGGCTGTAACTCTTCATTAAATCAAACCTGGCTGCTCTCCCCACCCTCCCCTTAGCAAGGGCCTTCTGCAAATTCCTTCTACAAATTCCTGCAGGAAAAAGGGAGCTTGCTGGGAATATGACACACACAGAGCGAGCTAAAGTTATTTTGTCAACCTTGTTTATCTTACCAAAGCGGTTTTTCTAGTCTTAGTCCAATGCAAATAAACTTCCAGCCCACCTGAATGCAGAAGTTTGCCTTTGCCATCGTTGTGCTCAACTTAATCCCAAAATTACAGTGAGGCAAAGAACTGGCAGGAGAAAAAAGCTGAGCTTTTTATTGGATTTTTTAGTCCTTAACAACAAGATCCAGAGAGGGGCTATTTGCTCCTGGGCAGTTTCACCTCAGCTGTGAGACCAGAGCAAGGAGGGAAGGGGAGGTTTGAAGCCCAGCCAGTGAGAGCATGAGAAAGGGCTCAGTCTGAATGAGACAAGAAAGGGGGTTCTGGAGATTAAAACAAAGATCTCACAATCCAAACTCCTGGGGGCTGTTCCCAGCTCCAACACTGACTTCAGAGCATGTGGAAGTAAATCTTCTTCATTTCCCTCTGCTCCAGCTCCTCCCATGTACAGAAACACAGAGGGGGATGTTGCTGCTGGTGCAACCCCAGCTCACCATCCCAGCTCAGCCCCAGCTCCCAAACTGGCACTAACCATAAATTATTTCCTGAATATTCAGTCACGTGCACAATTGCAGAGATGAGGTTTAACAGCACGGGTAACTTGGGCTTCCTGGCAAAGGAAAAGCATCAGCTCATCCTTCCAGTGCCACACCCAGTACTGTGCTAGACCTTTGCCCTGACCTGGAGCTGGCAGTGCATAATTTACAGTCCTTATTTTAATCCTTAATGTTATATCCCTAATCAATGACAGATCAGGGTCCTGGAGCTCCAAAGCACACAATTAATTAGGAAGCAATAGCAAACAAGCACACTGAGAGCATCTGGGAAGGCACCAAGCACACCAGGGCTCTGCTGCATCACCCCTGGTCAGCGGCTCCTGCTCCCACTCCCAACAGCTGGGGCAGTAAATGGAAGCAGCAGGAAAAAGAAGGGAAACAGGAGCCTGGCAGAGAAAGACAGGGTGAAGCAGCTGCTCTCCAAGTAGGTATTTGAGAATATATGGGAGCCCTCCTTCCCAAGTTGCTGCTTTGGGATTATCTCCAACCCTTTGCCTAATACATTTCACAACTCCCTCCTTTTCCAAGTAGGTGGCCAATGTACCATCTCCAAAGTGTCACTGCTGAGAAATGGCTCTGATAAAGTGATGCAAAACTGCTTTGCTTCATTGTATTGGATTCTGCCTGATCTCGGCATGCCCTTAGAGCTCCCTAAAAATACATTTGCTGATAGCAAGGCAATCCTCCTTGGATTTTCACACAACACACAGAAGCAGCTCAGACTGCTGTGGGGCCATTATTGAGCAGCTCCTCTGGGAAGAGCAGAACACGCATCTTGGAGTTACATTGCCTTCCCTCCAAATATGTATCCAGCTCCAGGGAACAGCAGGCAGTCTCTTCCCACCTGGAATTCCATGATTCTAGGAGATGACAAACCCCATTTGGTACTGACAGACAGTAGCTGTGATCCTGCAGGATTGTCCTTTTGTGCTGAGACCTGAGCAGCATTAGCTCACAAACCACTCAAGTCGTGGATAACGTGGAGAAGCAGCTGCCAAATCCACATCCATCCCATGCCAGGTGGGACATGGTGACCTGACAAGGTCCCCAGAGCCCTGTGCACAGAGCTATGGCACAGCAAACCACAGCAGGTGACACAGACTCGACAGCAGAGCTCAGCTGGTGCTCTCAGGTCCTTTGCTGTGATCTGCCCCACTGGCTGTTCATGACACACATCCAATATTCCTCCTGGGCTCCAAGATGTTCCCTCCTCTTCCAGAGCTTTCCATGACAATCACTGTTGTGTGGGAGCTGATTTTTGCTGTGTCACACGTGACTCAGCTCCTTTTCTCCTGTGCCTTCCAGGTGACAGCCCCAGGGACTAAAAGGTGACTTAGAAAGCACAATACAAGGGAATCCTACAGTCCAGCCAAGCTGCCATTCCCCCTTTGCACAAGGAGAGTTCTCTTTCCCAGGATCACAGTCCACCTGCATCCTACTGATCAGGCAATGCTGGAGAATTAGACCATGGCAGAGCAGTGGCAGTGGGAAGCAGCTGATCTTTGGCAGGACAGCAGCTTTGATTCCTGCCCTGCTCTCACCTCCTGGGCATTCAGCAGCTGCACACTGACTTCAGGACTCTCCCCACACCTCCATGGCTCCATTCTGTCCCCATCTTCCTTCTGGCAATGCAGGCACAGGGCAGGCTGCTCAGAGAGCAGGGACAGCATTTCCCAGCCCTTTACCTTCCTGCAGGAACATTTACCAGCAAGATCCCCTCACATCAAGTCTCTCTGGGCCAGTGCGGGGTGGAGCCCGAGGCCACAGAGCAAACCTTCCGTGCTCTCTCTGCCTTCACATGTTGGAGATGTTCAGAAACATGGGGCAAGACCACAGGCTTTGTGAGCAGCCTGAATATCCTTCTCCAGCTGCTCAGGCACCTTCAGTCCAGGCAGTCCATCAGGTCAGTGATGGAAGAGATGCACAGCAGAACTTCAGCCCCTGACAGCAGGTTTAATCCACCACCCCAGCCAGAACACTGCAGCCTGGAAGCAGCTTCATATTTAAGCACTGGCTGGAAAAATTCTTTACAAGAAGCTCCCAGACATGCTCAGTAAACACTGAAAATCAAATCATCCCATGCCTGTGGCTGCTTCTCTCCTCCACTGCTGGCTCCACCAGCCCTGGCTAAAGTGCTTTGTCCAGCCCACCACAGGCAGATGGTGCAGCAGCTGCAGCTTCAGGCTCCTCACTGGAACCCTTCTGGACCAAGAACTCCAGTAGAATGTCCAAGAGGCAGAAAACCAGGTGCCTGAAGGGGAGAGAAGACAAAGCTTAGGCTGGTCAGGGCACAGGAAGCAAAGCTCACATGAGGAAGGGGGAAAGAAGAATGACCTCAGACCCTGGAAGAAATGTTTGAAGAGATGGTTCAGCTTTTATTCCACCTCTTCCCCAAACCAGTGGGTGCTGATGCTGCTGGGCAGCACAGGAAACACAGATGCAGCTCCTGAAGGGAGGTGGCACATGTTTCACAGGATCACTGAGGCTGGAAAAGACCTCTGGGATCATCGAGTCCAACCTCTGACTGAACACTTGAGCACTGAGTGCAATGTCCAGTCATCTCCTGACCCAGGAATGGGGACTCCAGCACATCCCTGGGCAGCCCCTTCCAATGTTTAACAACCCTTTCAGTGGAGAAATTCCTCCTGATGTCCAGTCTGACACTCATTTCTCCACAGTGTGTTACCAAACCCTTGCTTTCCAAACTCTGGGCACAGACAAAACCACTCCCTACATGGATCTGCAGCTCCTCCAAAAACAAACTAAACCAGGATTTGTTACTTTCCTGACATTCCCTAACAAAGCAGCCTCAACAACATAATTAACATGACTCAGACCAAGGTCCAGGACATGCACCCTCATCACAAACAAGCAGATGCCCTCTAATACTGCAAGTCTGGGATAATAAGGTGGATATGTTCCATGCCAAGCAGCTGGAAGCAGGAATTGCATGGCAAAGCCCTAAGCACAGCTCACAGACCCCATTGGGGTAAAGACTAAAACATACCTGTTTATCACAGGCTGGCTCAGGGACTCCAGCACCACGTTCCAGCTCATCCGACACTTACTGGTCCCGAGGATTTCTTGGATCACACCTGTAAAGAGACAAAGCTTCAGGAACTGCACATTTCCACGGGTCACTCTTCTCCTGGTGGGTGCTGAATCACACCTTGTGACAGTGCCCTGAGCCTGAGGCATCTCATGCCCAACATCAGCATGACAGGGAACAGTCAGGGGTAGGACACAGTGCCAGGAAAGGGTTCCACACTGGAAGGGCACATCCTGGCAGTGCTTTCTGACTCCCAAAGGATAGTGAGGGCCCCTTAAACTGCAGCAAGGAGTTAAAACTTCAGACTGCACTCCCATGGATTAGGCAGCAGCTGCTTTAATGCCAAAGGTCCCCATGTCAAACTTCAAGAGAGGGAAATCCAGTGCAGCTGGGCTCGAGATTTCAGTCCAGTGGGAAAGCCACTCCTCTCTGCCATGGCACCCTTTGGCAGCAGTGGGGGAGCACAGTGTGGCCCTGGATTTCCTGAGCCCTGCACTGGGTGAGGAGGCTCAGCAGGAACTGCATCACCCCTCTAAGAATGGAATTGTGGCCAGTCCCTATCTGGGAATCACCAAGACACACATCTTTCCTCTCTGAGCTGTGCTGCTCCCTTACAAAATTTATCCTTACAAAAACTATCCACAACTGGGAAAACTGGTTTTTGCTTGCAGGAAACCATTCAAACCTCAAGGGTCAAGAACCTTTCCCAGCACCTTGGCACGAGCAAACTCCATCTCTGTGTCTACAGAGATTCCAGTGCCCTGGAGGGTTCTCCAGCCACTCACCTTTCCCAAGGGCAGTCCCTGGGACACACTTACTAGGCAGGATCCCCATGAGGCTCTGCAGGGCCTGCTCTGCTGTTGCCTTCTTCTGCTCCTCTGTCCTGGGGGGTTTAGGCACTGCTGGTAAAACTCCTCCGGGCCAGATGGATTCCTGGAGCAACTGGAGGTACTGGACCCAACGCTGGGTGCAGGTCAGGTTAAACATCTGCACTTCCAGCCACCTGTGGGCACAGGGAGACAGGGAAAAGTCAGGAAAAGTCCAGCTTGGGACCAAGTCAGACTGTTTCTGCCCATCAGGGGCCCTGGAAGGGTAAATCAGCTCTCTGGGTTCGTTAATGTGCAGTCTGCAAGTCTGCATAGCAAACATTTGGTAAGTATTAATGAGCTGAGCTTCCCAGGCACCAGAGGTAGGATATGATCCCTGTGTTAGGGACAAACAGGTGTGAAGTCCCAGAGGAAAAGCAAAGGCCATGAAAAGCTCCATCATCCCGCTAATCCCAGGAATCCAAGTGAATCACTGGTTCCTAAATGAAGCACAGCTAAGGGATACAAGTGGCCTGGAGCTCCCAAGTTATCTCCATGCACAAATCAAGACAGAACTGGAAAAACTGGTGTTTAACTAAAAACAACCCCCAGGAGGGACTGGAAGGACATGAGCATGTTCTGGCAGTCACTGCTCCTCTCCTCAGTCCCTCTGCCACCAAGACAGTCAAGATGTCTTGCCTGGAGACCAAAACACACATTCCAAGGATGGCAAGGAAAGGATATCCTGCTGCTTTGCTCTCCTTTTGTTCCTCTGCTTCCCTGCTCTTCACTCCTGCTCCATCCATTGCTGGCAAACAATGGAATCACAGAATGGTTTGGTTTGGAGACCTTAAAGGCCATCTTGTTCCACCCCCTGTCATGGGCACCTTCCACTAGCCCAGGCTGCTCCAAACCCAACCTGGCCTTGGACACTTCCAGGGATGGGGTCACCACAGCTTTTCCGGGCAAGTTGTGCCTGCCCACCCTCATAACAAAGAATTTCTTTGTTCCCGTCCAAAATCCAACAGAATTGCTGGTGGGCCCTCCTGCTGGGTCAGGACTGTGCCCTTTACACAGTAACAACCTGCAGATGCCAAGATGCTGCTCCACAAAAGGGCTTGGAGGCGTCTGCAGCTGCACTAGGATGTGTCCCCACCACCCAAGTGCTGGGAATGTTTCTAAACCAACCATACGGACCCTCCTTCCCGGATCCGAAATCCCTTCCCAGGTAGCAGCAAAAGCCAGAGCTGTCAGTCAGAACCTGCCACTGCCTCAAATCTTTCCCCTTGGAATTAGGAGAGGCCAGAGATGAATCCCTGATGCCACAGAGGCCAAGAGGATGGTCCTCTGATTGAGCAGGACTTGGTGGTGAGGGCCCTCATCGGCAGGAGGCTCCGGAGCAAAGGCAGGAATGCCGGCACGGCACTGGGGTAGGGAAAAGGCTTGTGATTCCGCCAGAACTTCAAGATTCCCAGAGGAGAGGAGTCAGCCAGCAGGGCCAGGAGAAGCCATTCCTCTTGGCAGCTGGTGTTCGTGCTTGCAATTCCGTCACCACTACGCCCCAGCAGCTCCCGGTCCATCCAAGAGCATGGGCCCTGCCAAGGCAAACTTTATTTAACCTGCACTCTGCCAGACTGTCTGCATTCTTCCCGGGATAGGCATTCGGGCCAAGGGTGCCTTTCCTTGGGACAATGCGAGTCGGGAACAGCAGCACCCAAAGGTGACCAGGGCAAAGGAAGCAGGTTGTTGGCATTGGGCTTATTATCCCATTCCTCTCATCAGCAGGTTATGAGGGGCCAAGCTGCAAGTCTTGAGGGATGAACACCCAGGAAATGTTGGCTAAAAAGCTGGAAAGGAGCCTTGGTGCACTTACTGGAGCATGGATGATGATCCTGGTGATTGCACTCATGGGAAGACACATAAGGGATGCTTTAGGCTCAGCCTCCCCAGGGACCCCACGTACTGATGTTGCAACAGGATAATGCCAGAGATCCAAAGCATCCACCTGTTTTAGAGGACAAAGTGTCCCAGCCCAGTCCTCCCTGGGAAAGGCCATGTTGGAAATACAATTAAAATTGCTTTAATCTCCAGCCATCAGCAGATTTGAACACTGTGGATCACGTTCAACCCCCCCAGCCATACCCAACCAAATTAAAGTGTTAAACTCTGACTTCTCCAGGGGCAAGAGCTTTCATTAACATGGTTTTTCATTAACATGTTTTCCTATACAACCTGCTTTCCTGGCTGAGAAAACATGTGACAAGCAACAGAAGTTCAGAGCTGCAAATACTCAACCCGCACCAGGGAGAGCAGATTGAACATTGACTTGAACCTCATTACAGCAAAAGCCACTTTCCAGCCTTTAAAAGGTTGCAGAAGGCAAAGAACAAACTTTCTTTTCCTTAGAAATGTTCCTAAAACAGGAAAAAAAAATAAAAATCAAGCAAATAGTGGGCAGAGAGAAAGCTGAACCTAAAGACAGCACACTTCCAGCCAGCTCAAGGGCAAGCTGAGAACTGACAAATGCTCCCATTTCCAGCCTATTTATTTCCAAAAAACCCTCACCATTAGGCATTAAGTAACTCCTATAAACCTGAGCATATGTTCACATACTGTGATTAGACAAGTGCTCACATGTCTTGGAGTCCACAGTTGTGCAACACCCCTGATGGATTTTCTTCCTTAGTCTGGCAGCTCACTGCCTTCCACTTTGGGAAGCAAAGGGCAGGATCTGGGAATGGCTCCATGGATCTTGCCACAGCTCCATGCAAGCCACTGAGAAGAGGCCAACCTGCCCCATTCACAGGGCGCTCAGACAACTGGGGAAGAAGCACCCAAAGGCAAAAAAGTACACAAAAAAAAGAGAAGGAATTAAACAGGAAAAGGGACAAGATGCTCTCAGATGCCACAAAGAATTTTCCAACCTCCTATCAACCTGGACATGTTAAAGTCACCACCAACACCTGTTTTGGGGGGAATCACACTCCATCTGCACAACACACACAGAGGGAGCACCAGCACCACTGAAACTGGGAGGAGCAAAGTCACTCCTACAATCAGGCAACTGGAAGGGACCCACAAGGATGACTGGCCCTGCCCAGGACACCCCAAGAGTCCCACCTCAACTCTCACTGCTGTTGTTGCAGCTCAGGGAGGCTCACACCGATGTCATTGAGAATTCCTACCTGAGTAGACTCCAGAAAATGGCAAGTTGATCTTTCCACCAGGCAGACTTGGGGCACCAGGATGGGGATTAACAGCTCAGGAACTCCAAAGATCTGCTGGTTCAAAGCTGACCTTTGCCAGCAGGTCACAGATGATTTTTTTGTGCTATTAAAGACCCAAGCATTTGAGATCCATATGCCACACTGAAATCACATACAGGCTAGTCCCAGGTAGAAATAAATCCACCAAGAAACATAAATAGACCCATCTTTTTATATTTTTGGATGGCTAACGGGTTACTATTTCAATTCTGCTATTTCAAGAAGAAATAGCCTTAATAAGAAAGAAAAAGAAAACAAACCTATCACTGAACCATCACCTTACACTTCAGCTGAGAGCAGAAATAGATGAAGTGACCTCCTGGGCTCAGACATCTGAATGCTTCGATAATGCCCAATGCAAAGAGACAGATTCCAAAGGCTATGGAGTCCTGGAAGATAATCTGGAGGTGCATAACTTGCCCATGCTGTAAGGGACCTCTGTTGGAAATAGCTACTGATGGAGCAATGAACTGCCTGCTAAAAAAGAGCCAAATTAATGCCAGGGCTTAAGCTGGAACTCCAAGGTCAGCTGAAGGCATCTATAAAGACTGGAACAGCCTGGGAATGAAAAACAAGGCCTGGGGTGGACATACCTGGCCTTCCTCCAGCACTTTGAAGCAACAAGGGTGGCTAAGAAGGAGCAACCTAAGGACAAGGCAGGTTGGGAGTCAGGAACAGGCAAGGCACAGTGTTTGGGCTCGGTTTTACCAGGCACTCACTTAGTGGACTATCCAGAGGATTCACCTGCAGATGGAGAGAGCTCAACAAATAAAGGCTGGACAGGTTGGGTTTGCTTAGTCTGGAAAATAAAAGATGGACCAGGAATGGGCAAAGAAATACAGTACTCTCCAAATTTACTAGAAGCTGGTCAAACTCTGCTCTTCTTGTCCATCAAGGTGAGGATGAGAACTGAGTTCACTTGAGCTAAGGAACAGGCAAGTCAAATTTGCTGATTCTAATTAAAACCTGAAGCTACAGCAATTATGATTTCACCCAGACTGAGGTTTTTCAAGGATTTAGGCAAACACAAAATGGAGGCCACATTAGGAAGAAGACAAAGATGGGAAAGCCCCTCTGCTTTAGCTGTATAAATACAAACAGCTCCATAAATACACCTGAGTAGCAAGTCCTGCTCAACACTGTCTACCTTCCCCCCACCCAGAACAAGGTCCTCCTTTCCCTGAGGAACACAGCATGACTATCCAGGAGCTCAAAAAAGGCCTTGTGAGACCAAGGTAGTGAAAAGGACTGAAGAAAAAGGCAACATCTGGAAAACACAAGGCACTCACACATGACTCTTTGTGAAATCAAGAAAGGCTGGTGCTTAAATCACCAGACCAATTCACAGGATATACTTAACCCCCAAATTCCACCCCTAACTGAACCACAAGAATATACTTGACTCAAGAGCTTAAAAAGAGCAACGCTTCAATGCTTTGACTGCAAAACCTTTCTGAGCAAAGCCTGCTCGATTTTCCTACTGCAAAAGAGATGTGGGTGTGCAGGACACCCTATTGTGGGGCAGAGAGGTGAAAATCCACATCATTCCCTGCCCCAAGGAATCATTCACCCCTGCAGGGATGGAACCACTGCTCAATGCTGGCAATTCCCATTTGCTGCTCCCTCAAAACACACCTGCTGCAAAAAGAAATCATGGAAACACACAGGACTCCAATGTCTTCACCCAGACTGCTCTGGCTTTGCTTTTCCCAACCTGGATCTCCCTGCGATGCCTTGGGGCTCAGGGAACGAGGGGGGAAAGTCTGTGGTTGAAAAAAAATCATCCCAAAACCTCCTTGATTTTTCACAAAGCATCCTGACTTTTGATAACATCTTCATCAAGTATTTATTGAGCCAATTAAGCTCTCAGTGGTGCCCCAGGGAGAGGCCAGGCTGTCTCAGCCAGGCCCAGCTCAGAGCAATTGCTTCATTAGCCCACTTCAGAATGAAAATACACAAAGCCACTATTAACCCCTCAAAACCCAGGGCAAACTAAACCCAACAAGGACACATTAACTCCTCTGCATCCTCTTCTTCTTTGTTCTGTCTGAAATAGGAACTTGTTGTGTTTTTTTAAATCTAGAAAAAAAGTTGGCAGATGCAACTGTTGAAACAGAATCCGAGTTAAAATAATGTTGCAATTGTTATCAAAGCACAGAGTGCTTGCTTCATTCTAGTGGCTGTTTTTGGAAGAATACTGCTTCTAGAAGAGGGAAAAAATTTCTGTTTGGGACAGAGATTCAAAGCCAGATCCAAAATTTCCAGGTGCTTGGAGACAACTGAATCGAGGCACATTTCCAAGCTGATTTGTATTTACTTTACATACACACACAAAGACACAGAGTCCTGAAATCCCTTTTCCTCACATACCACAGGCCTGTGGTTCCTGCTGCTCCTTACAACACAAAAAGCCAAATCCAGAGAGGAAGATTAAGATGCCATGAGGTTGGTTCCCCTCTTTAACCAGGTCTGGTGCTGGTTTTAAGGCTTGGCTTTCAGGGACAAGGACTTTGCTGCCCCAAACCTGGGCCTGCCAGCACAGCCCCTCCCTGTGCCGCTGCAAAGGTCCTTCCCAAATGTGCCCAACTCAACTCCCCCAGGTAACAACCAGAAGGAGGAGTGGATTTAGTTGTTCCAGCTGCGCTGATATTGCAGTTTTGGCTGCTTGCTTCTGCCAGCAGAACTCCGGGGTCCTGCCCAAGGATGGATGGGGAAGCTACTGCTCCAAAGCTAAAGGCAAGTGGGACAAGCCACAGCTTTAGCATAAACCTTCCTGGCTTCTCCTGGCACTTGAAGAGCACAAGCCAACCCTCGGATTTAAAGCCTTTCAAAGATAATGCAGGGAAGGAAGTGGCAGCCTCCACATGCCACATCCCACCCCAGGACACCTCCTCTGCTGGGTGACACAGAGCTTAGCTTTGGGCTGGCTTCCACCCCAGCACCAAGGTGCACTCTGGGGCACCATCCTGGCTGTCAAAGGTGGCCCCTGTGTGGCTCCAGGGCTGGGCAGAACTCCCTGCCGTGGGCATTGTGCTCCCAGCACTCCCATGCCAGAGGTGCTGCCCAAGCACACAGGTTGGCTCACGGACGCTGAAGAGGGTCAGGCGCCGGTGGCACTTTGAAGTCAAGAGGATCAAGGCGGCTGCCAAGGGTCTTTGTGCCAGTTCTGTTGGCACAGACATCAAGGCAGACGAAGAGAAAATCAGATAAAAAGCACCCAGCAGGCAGCTCCCTGAAGCTATAGAGCTCCTTTGACTTACAGCGGCAGTTGCACAAGTGTCTGTGACACTTGGGCTGACAGTGACAGGCCAAAGAGTCCCAAAGCCCAGGTGACAGCAAGAACAGCTCCCCAAAGCCCAATGGTCACCTGTAATCAGTCTCAAAGCATCCCTGGCTCTCCATATACAGCTCACAAGGACTGGAACATCACCTCCCCAAACCCACCCGCTCTGCCGAGGGACAGGGACCAAAGTCTGGAGTGGAACTGGAATTACCCAAAGCAAACAGCAGAGCCAAGCAGTGCGGAGCTCCTGGGTAAGGCAGGGATGATTTGCATTTATTTTAGGTCATGGCAGTGGAACATGACACCATCAAAGCCGCCTGAGTAGTTCCACACGCTCCTCTCAGAGACAAGCACTTCCGAGCCCAGCACGGACCCTGCGCTGCAGCCCCGCTCAGGTTTCAGGGCACAGACAGCCAAGGGTGAGCCAAGACACCTTCCCCCACTCAGTGGTCTGCACTCCATGGCTTTCTGTTGTGCTAGGAAAGCTCACAGACCTGGATCTGCACCTCAAACACTCCCAGATCCATCCCTGGGATGCTGGCACTCTGCTGGGGCTCCTGGCTGGCACAGGGGAGCAGCGAGCTGATGGTTGTCCTCAAGCTCCACCAGTGTCCCCAGGCTCCACCGCTGTCCCCAGCTCCTCGTGGCACTGGCAGACCCCTGAGCCAGAGGGGCCAGACTGAGGGCAGGTGTTGGGTCACAGCCACGGTGCGGTTTGTGCGCTCGCCGTGTATTTTTAACACCTCTTTGACTCACAAGGCTCTAAAAAGCACCCAGATTCTCCAAACGCTTTTGACTCTTCCACCAAACACCCCTGAGCCCAGAATAGCCCCACGTGCTCCCCTTTGCAAACAGGTTCCTTTTGCAGCCTCCCAGGGGAAGGGAGATGTGCCTTTCCAGCCTGCGGGAGGGGAGCAAGGGCCAGGCAGGGGACAGGAGAGGAGCTGGAGAGGGGTAGTGGGATTGTTTACAGGCACGGACCCAGCACACAGAGAGGCTGCTGGAAGCAATCCTGGGCCCCCGGGGTCATTCCCACTCCCAGAAAGCCTCCCAGCCCCTCCACCCGCCTCTCCTTTCGGCTCCAAAAAAGGCTCTCTCCCTGTTACATAATGGGCTGAGCGGATCTGGGCTCGCACACATGGCCTCCCTTTACTCAACAATACCTTTTTCGGTCATGGAGCTTTCCTCTCCCACCGCCATCCAACTGACACTCGGGGCAGATGGATAGTGCCTGGCTCCGGCTATCCCAGCTATGGGAAGAGGACAGAGAGCAGTGTGGTGGGATGCTCCGTGAAAGGAGCAGGTAGGGAGGTCCCAGAATCCGTAACAGCGTGGCCACAGCGATGTCACCACGAGAAAGTCCCCAAGGGACAGGGGGATTGGCTCTTAGGAGAAGCTGGTTCTTGTTCTTGGTTTGTTTCTCATTGGTTTGCAGGCATTTCTGTAAGAATCATCTGGCAGCTGCAAGGAGGCAACAGGAGCAGCACCCACTCACCAAATCCAAACTGGCAGAGGAGCATACAGCACCAATCCCCTTCCTAACACTCAAATCCCTGCCAGGGCACCTCCTTTCCACCTCCCACCACCCTACCCACTGCCCAGAACAGGGAAGGAGCTCATCCCTTGAAGGGATGATGCCCACACATGGTTTGTAACCAGCAATGGGTGCACATCCATCTGCTGCCCCGTGTTTGTCTGCCTGTTCTCAGAGGCAGGAGCAACAATTCCTTGAACAGCAGATGCTCCCAGAAGAGCTTCTGGTATTTTCTTCCACCTGTAAAGGGTCCACAATGATGGTGCCAGGGCTGGGCCAGCTCTGGCCCAGCAGTGATCAAGCTGTAAATACTTAAATATACAAGAAATGCCACCAAGTCCACACAGTGTTCCTGGCCTGACAGGTCTGAGCTAGAGAATTCCTGCAGCAGTGGCCACCTGGGCCAGGAACGACGAGTGTCAGGGACAGGGTGCATCGGCAAACCAGCAGGAAGGCCCCCCCAATTCCCAACTCTCCTCCACTGAGGAGGTAATTATGGGCAGCAGAAATGGGCAGACAATGTTCCTCACAGCAATCCACGAGCAACACCACCCTCCTGGCAACAGGTCAGTTAGAATCATAGAATCAACTGGGTTGGAAGAGACCTCTGAGATCATCAAGTCCAACCCTTGATCCAACACCACTGTGATTACCAGATCATGGCACTAAATGCCACGTCCAGTCTCATCTTAAAAACCTCCAGGGACAGTGAATCCACCACCTCCCTAGGCAGGCCATCCCAATGCCTGATTACTTTCTCTGTAAAAAATTTCTTCCTCATATGTAATCTAAACCTCCCCGGCAGCGCTTAAGCCCGTGCCCTCTTGTCCTATTGCTGGTTGCCTGGGAGAAGAGACCAACCCCCACCTGGCTCCAACCTCCCTTCAGGTAGTTCCCTTCTCTGTCTCCTTCACACCAGACCTGTGGACTCTTGACTGTCCCAGGACAAGAGCAAAGCCAACCTCAACATGTGGATTTCAGCAGGCTTTGTTTAAAGGGCTGTATTTGCACCTTGTCCTGATGGTGACACCAAGAAGCCACCGGGCAAAGCTCTGCTTGCAGTGGGTTCACCCAAACTACAAACACATTCCCCTCGCTCTGCTCCATCAGCACCACTCATGGAGCTCCTGCCCCTTCCAGGGCCAGGCCTGTGCTGTGTGTAACTCAGCTTTCTAGTGGAAAATACCAATGCCACGTGTGGCTCCCTGGGTGACCAGGACACAGCTTATTAGGAGGTGATGACGTGCCTGTTGAAGCTCTCATGCCTCCCTGCTTACACCCAGGGATTGGGTTCCAGCTCACTTCCCAAGAGATCAGAGCCCGTTTTGGAGAAGTGGGAGCAACACCCACCTCCTGCCACCCAAGGGAACAGACCCGGGAGTGAAGGCAGCAGTGCCTGACCTCAAAGCACTTTGGCAAGCTCTCCTGAGGGCAGTTTAAGTTACCAGCTCGGTTATAATGTGCTGCCCTGCACATTCTGATGCCAACTTTGGATGCCTGCAGGAGAAGAAACAGCGCAGGAGCGGGAAAAGCTCTGCTCCAAGACTCTCCCAAGCCCAAGTCCTTCAGGGAAGTACTCCAAAGAACCACATCCTCAGCTAGTGATAGCCACCAGCCTACTCCAGAAAACAGGAATGCTCTGTTTGTGTGTCTTGGCCTAGAGCCTTACCACCCAGAGGCACTGGCCCCAGGACAGCTTGGCACGTCCTTCCCCGCTGGAAAGGCAGCCTGTCCTCACTCCATGTGTGGGTCCCTGCCCCAGGCACAGGCCCTGCTGGCCCAGGGCAGAGCAGGAGGTGCAGGAGCAAGAGCAGAGGCCCTGGCAGGCCACACTCTGAGCTGGTTTTGACAAGATGCTGCTCCCTGAGCCATTTTGTTCTGCTTTTGTACACAGAACAAGCTGAGCCGCTGGGCAGTGAGACCAGGAGGCCAGTCCTCCCCAGAGAGCGAAGGAGCTGGGCACTGTTGGCCTTTCATGAGACAAGACTCCCATTCCCAGGGCTGGATCCTTCCTTTCCCTCTTATTAAGGGACAGGAGGCTGCCTGCTACAGTTGCATCCTTGCTCACAGGGAAAACAGCTCCTAGTGCAACTCTCAAAGAGGTTTCTGTTACATACACGCAGCACCTTCTTTACAGAACCTTGTCTAATGCACAGAAAGCCTTTACCTGCTCCATTTCAGCCTGTGTGCCCCCCCGGAACTGCCAGGTTGCTCACTCAGGCCTTACCTTTGAAGGAGGGTCCCAAAAAGCAGGTTGAAGACCTTCTGGACATTCTCTGTGCACAGCCAGCTCCAGTGATCCACCAGCACCAGGCGAAGCACGTCCAGGGCCAGATCAGCTAAAGCTGTCTCAGAGTCTGCCAGGAGGAAGAGGAGGCTCAGATGAAGAAGCCAACTCAGCGCCTGAGCAAAAGCATCATCCCAAACTCACTCCTTTCTCCCCAGCCTGGCACTTTGTGCCACACAGATGACCTGCTGCAGCAGAGCCAGCCTGGTGAGCCTGCCCTCACTGCTCCTTCACCTCCACTTCCCTCCAGGCAGCCCCAAACTCCCCAGAAAGGGCCACACCAAACCAGGAGGGGACTGCTCCGAGGGCTCAGCTCCTTCTCAGTTAAACAGAGGATGGCAACGTGCCCAAAATAGGTGAGAATGAAAGCACTCACTGTAGACAGAGAAAGGTACACTGCTAAGGACCATTTTCCTGGCCTTCCCCATCGCTTTCCCCTCTTCCCAGAGCCTTCCAGGTGCATGGCTCCAGTGGGTGGCTGTTTTATCCCCTGTTTTGGGCACACTGCCATCCCCACGAGCGGACTGAGAGTTGATAATCCCTCTGCTTCACTAGGAAGGAACAGAGCCCAAAACAGGGGGAAAGCAGCCAGCAAAAGCTACACTGCTGAGGACTGTTTTCCTGGTCTCCCCCATCACTTTCCCCTCTTCCCAGTTTTCCAGGCCCAAGGCTCCGGATGGTGGCTGCAGGCTGCCATCGTGTGGGGAAGTGGAAAAACCACAGCTGGATAAACCACAGGGATCAGTTAAAACACAAACCCACACCACTGCTGACACGGACCTGGGACAGCAAAACCTCCTTCGGACCCTCAGGAAGACGTCAAAGCCTTCAGAGTAAACACCTGCTGCTTGTCAGAGAATTAGTTTTAGCCCCAGAGCACTTAAGGGTCATTAATGTGCCACAAACCTGCCTGGGACAGCCACAACTAGGCCAGCACCCTGACCTGAGCCTACTGCCAGCTGGGCCAGGTGAGCTCAAGTGCAGCAGCTTTCCCCAATTTGGATTCCTTGATGCCTCATCTTCCAACCACTCTGCGTACAGATAGAATTTACACTCACAATCTACTGCTGAAAGTTAAGGGAAGAGGGATTCTGGCCCTTCTCCTTCCCTCCTCTTCCTCTCCCCACTGCGTATGCGCAGGACTAATTAACTCCAGGCCACTTCACTTGGAAAACACAGGGCATTTAGCCCCTCATGCTCTGGGCCACATCTAAGCTCCTCCTCACTTGCTTTGCCCCCTGAGACTTGACTTCCCAGTGCAGAACCAGGAGCAGACTGTCCAGTTTCCCCATAACCCCATGCAGGGAGCATCCTCAGCAAGCTCTGTTTATTCCCACAGCATCCAAGTCCTCTTCCTCAGAGAGCTGCTGGCCAATCTCTTCCCAGAAGTCACTCTATGAGCAGATAGGGACATGAGCTTCCTTTTCATCCAGCTGCTCCAGACATTTGTTCCCCTTGCCCTGCCAGCCCAGCTTGAAGCATCCCAGACCTGCAGGCATTTGCTATCACTGACATTCCATTTCCCTCAGAGTTCAGCTAACTTGGTGCACAACTACGGCCTCCAACTCCAGTCCTGCCTCCCCAAAACCATGTGTTCCAAGATTAAAGGCAAAGCTGGTAGCACAGGCTGGGTTTCAGAACACCAGACCCATCCTGTCATAAGCATGTGCTTTCAGTCAGAGCTCGCCCAGCTTGAATCACTGGAGAGAAATTTTTGGGAAGTTCCAACTGATACAGCTCAGCTATTCCAAGAAAAAGATTAGAGAACATATTTTCACTCATGCTTAGGGAAATACTGTAGCTGTTCTGAGAAGCTGTGGCACTCCTGTGCTTCAGAGGAGGGATCTACACTCAGAAAGGCAACATCATTCCTTGAACTGGGATTGGTTTTACCCCTCCCATCAAATCTATCTAAACTTGATCTGAAAAGGTCCTTTTGTAGTGCATGGACATATCAAGGCTGACTTGAGATTACCAAGAAACTGTAATTTGGCCATTTTTCAGTTTCTAAGAGCTTGATTTTATAATATTGCCAGTTTAAACACTGCATCCTTAAAAACCTTCTTTGTGCAGTGACTGTGCTGAGTCCACAAAGGTGAAGATCCAAGAGGAGCCTAGACCCATTTTACTGGCAACAAAGCCCAGACCAATCACCAAAAAGGACTGGAAAAAAACTCAGTTTGCCTTCCCTTCAATCAAGGGCAAGGAGAACAGGTCCTGAAAACCCTGATGCTGGAGCTGTTGTGGTCCTGAAGGAGAGAAATGAAAGCAGTAACAGAGGGCTGAGCTCACCAGAGTCTGTGTCCAGATGTGTTCCCTGCTCTGGTGTGTCCAGCCCATCCGTGTCCTCCTGCACAGAGCTTCCCTTAGCTTCTTTGGCACCCTCACCTTCAGGACCTTTGCTGGGGACTGCTTCCAGCAGCTTTTCCTGCTTCTGGATGAAGGATTCCATAGCAGCCAGAGACAGGGTACCAGAGACCTATAAAAGCCGTGGTGTGTCAGTGCCACACAGCCCTGGATCCCACCTGGGTGTAGCCAACAGCCTTTCCAGGGCACCTGGCACATGGGAACAAGGCTGCAGCACCCACAGCCCTCGTGCACGTGGGTTGTTCCACGCCAGTACCCAAAGAGGGCACTGACTGGGATGGTGGAAGGATTCCAGGAGGGATCTGGACTTACAGCGCTGGCCTCCCTGACGGAGTACACGATCCTGTCATGGGTTTCACTCACACTCAGCACTGGAGTGATTTTACTGGATGAGAACCTCAGCCTGGACCTGGAAAGGAGGGACATGGCACAGTCAGTTTGCTCTGCAAGCTGTGAGTGATGAGTTTTCCAGCCTCTGCCAAGACCCAGGATCAGATATCTTTGCCCAGTGCCACATCCAAGTTAAAAAGTCTGATTAGACATGATTAAAAACAGCCCCTTCCCCCAGGGAGACAGCATTAAAACCAGGCAAGAAAAGCATCAAAGCACTTTTCCTGACCTACACCTGAGCCAGGGCTTTCCAACATTCCATACACAGACAGGTGTGTGACACAGAAACTGACAGGCAGATGTCAGCAAGCTGTGAACATTCCAGCACACTCAGGGAAGTGTTCAAAAAAGCCTCTGAGATGAAACACACTCAGCAGGATTGTGAAATCCAATCATAAACACACACAGAAAGGAGGGTACGAAAGGACGCTCGGGACTGTGGGACAAATTGTAAAACAGCCTGCTTATCATTAAGGAATTTCCTTTTCAGCCAAGATGGTTCCAAACTTGTACTTTTTTGGTTTGTCTTTTTGTCCAAAGCAGCTTTTTTCCAGCAAAACATCACTTTTTGGGAAGAAAAAGCAGTATTTGTGCAGAAACCTTCCCTTCTTCAGTGAGGGAAGACTCACTGATGAGCATGAGTTTTGGCACAGCCAGCAGCACCAATAAACACTTGGTGAGCAACATACGTGCAATGACCTTAAATACTACTCCTAAATAAACATTTGAATGTGTTTTGGGCGAGGCCACTATGTGGAACACATGGGAGAGGCAGGAGGGAACCTTCAGGTAGATAATTGATAGCTGCATTTCCCAGTGACTCACAACATTTATGGGTCATGCACATGTTTAAGGTTAAAAAGCAATTCCCCAGGAGCATCAGTGTTTGTGCTGGCAAATGGCAGCACCTCACAGCTCCCTGGGGAAGACAACCACCTTCTGTGGAAACCTGAGCATTCCTGGGAAATCCCCTGGATAACCAGGAACCCACAGCAAGGGAAGGAGAAAGCAATTCGGTTGAAGCTTGACAGCAATGCACTACCCAACACATAATGCACCAGGTCAGTTCTTCCCCACAGTGGGCTCAGTTTGTGCATTAATTTGTCGTTCTGGGAAGCTGGAGGAGCCCTTACTTGGTTGCCTTCTTTGCATCTGTCTGGGACTTTCCATCCACTTCAGACTCGCTCAGCTCCTCCGTGGGGCTCTGGGGCTCTGACCTGGGGAACGCTGTCTTCAGGGTGTCCACAATGGCATTGACAACAATCTGCAAGGCCAGCAGTGCCTTTAATTACTGAACAGACCCTTATTCCTTAAATACATTAGGAGTTTCCAGGCTTGCACTGTATTTTCTATGAAACCCCATGTTCTTTGAGAGGGGGTCTGACCCTCCCCAGCTTGATGGCCTTCTGGGCAAGCTGAGCCCAGCACAGAGTGTGTGAGTTTTTTGGTTCCTCGTAGACACTGAAGCCTAAAGGGGGATGTCCAGGGACAGCAGGAAAAGGGCTCAGGTAACCCACTTTCCTACCTTGTCTATCCTGGAGACAACAAAGGGCTTCTTGACAAAGGCAATCCTGGCGTCGGTGTTGAGGGCGAGGAACTCTTGCACCTCCTCACTGTTGGCAATCTCGGGGACTGCACACAATTGCTGCAGGGAGAGATGGAAATTTAGGGCTTTCTGGAGTCAACTCCCCAGCTTGATCACGTAATGTGGGAGAGATCTGATGCCACACAGCTGGCCTGAGCTCTGCTTTGAGCTCACAGGGGCACACAGACACCTCACCTTCAAGAAAGATTCCAGCAGACTCTTCCTAGCTTCCACTTTATCGCTGTCCATGTTTCCAAAGGGGAGATCAGGGAACAGTTTCTTTGGGCCTTTGATGTCTACAAAGGAAACAAAGCCATGAGCAAGCTGGAGAAAACTGAAAAAAAAAACACAACACAAAACAAACCTTAATTTAAAAGATTTTAAAATCTTAAAAATTTCCAAGATCAAAACCTGAGATTTTAAAATCTAAATACAGATTTTAGTGTGTATTAAAACCTTAATGCTCTCATGGTTAAGACTATCACCATGCACTACCCAAGGCAATACAACCCAGGGTGACTGAATCAGACCTTCAATCCATATGGAATTTGTGTTCTGCGGGATTTCACATCATCCATGCCTTTAAAATTAAAAGCAGCAAGAACACCAGTCTAGCTACAAGGACCCTAAATCACTCCAAAAGCCTAAATATTCTCAATAAAGCAGTTTTCCAGTCAATCTGTCAGAACCAAGGAATTATGTTTGAACACGCTCAACTCAATGGAGCTTTATACAGATATTGCATTTTCTTCCTCCAAAAGCTGACATTTGCCATATATTACACTATTTTCTCCTAGGCAAACAAGACTCTTCCAGACACTGGTGTTTCCAGACACTGTTAAGGTGCAAAGATACAAAACCAAGTGTCGTTCTCAGAGACAAAAAAAGAGTATTTTGAAATACCAGAATTTGCTGCCAAAATACACAAACCCTCCAGCCAGCTCTGCACAGAACAACAGAGGATGTGGGCACAGGCAGGGCAGAGAACCCCAGAGCTGAGGAGCACGGAGTGGGGTGAGAGGGAGAGGATTTACTCGCAGAGCAAACGCAGGCACTGACTTTTGAGGAACTTGCGGAGCTCCGGCTTCTCCTCCAGCCGGGTCTGCAGGTTGAGGAACTCGCGGTAGCGGCGGTTCACGGTGTGATAGGCCACGTGCTGACGGCTCCCCGCGCCCTCGCCCTCCAGGGCTGTCTCATACTGGGGAGGAAGGCAACAGCAATAATCCTTACATGGCCCAAAAACAGCTCCGCAACTCCCAGGTCCCTTCCGTCCTCACTTTAACCCTTCCCTGATCGTGATGGAACAACTGGCAAACACAGGACACAAAAGACTCACCGTCTTCATGTGAGCCTTGGCTAAGAGTGGGATCACCTATCCCACACACTGTGCCTGATACTCCCTCACTGCCGGACAGAATTTGTTGTGGAGACACTTACAAAGCAAGTCCTCACCTCCAAACACCCACCAGTGCTCCCGTTCAGGGGAGGGACCTGGGAAAAGGGGTGAGTGCCAGGGGGGTCCTTACCTTCATGGTGTACAGGGTGTAGGGGTGGAAGCCAGTCCCGCTGTGCTCCCGGGCAGTGATGGTCCCTATTATCCGCAGGTTCTGGATCACGACTGGCCCATCAGGGCTGCTCAGGGGCTCAAAGCTGAAGGTGCTCATGGAAGCTGTTGGAGAGGACGAGAGCAGGGGCAGGGCCTGCCCAGGCTCGGGGGGGATTTGTGGTGAGCCCTCTGCTGCTGCCAGATCTCTCCCCAGGCTGAAGGGTCTCTGTGAGGAGAACCTCCTGAGAACAGCTGGGCTTTCCTCCTCCTTCTCCACCACCGGCTCGATCTGGATGTCAGGGCAGGAGCTCAAGGCAGAGGTGGGAAGCAGCCCAGTATTTGAGCCCTCCTCCAGGTCCCCTGTGCCATCCTCCGAAGAGGCCAGACCCTCTGGCACAGAGGGGTCCTGGGGGGGCACATCGAGGAGCTCTCCAGTGGGGGATGGTGCCAGCAGGTCTGTGTCCTGGCCTGCCTCGGGCACAGGGGATTCCAGCTCCAAACCCTCGCAGGGAAAGAGGGATCCCAGGCCTCGGGGGCGCAGGAAAGGCTCCTCTGTGTGGCATGACCTGCTTGTCTCCTCTGCCTCCTCACCAGCAGTCCCCGTGTCTCTCCTGCCCCCATCCCCAGCCCTCGGGGAGGGGGGCAGCCCCGCAGGAGCCGCATCCACCTGCGCCGGGAACGGCAAGGAATCCGGCACGGAAGGCGCAGGGTTGGACTTCCCACCTCGGGGCTTCTTGGAGAACATCCCAATGAGCAGCAGGTTGATCCAGTCGGGATCAGACATCTTCCTGACGGCGGGCAGCAGCACGTTGCAGGCCACCAGCTCCACGACCACGAAGCGCCCCGTGCGTGTCTCCAGGTGCGGCCGCGGCACCAGCGCCCGCAGCAGCGCCTCCACCGCGGCACGGGCACACGCCACCTCTGCTGCGGGGCTCAGCAGCGCGGGGTGCGGCCCTGCCAGCTGGCTGTACTCCTTCCACAGCGTCCGGCCACCCTTGGGGTCATCCCTCAAGGCGTCCCGTGCCCGCAGGAAGCTCTGGAGGTGCCGCCCGCAGAGCAGGAGCAGCCGTCGCGCCACGGCTCGCCGGTCCACCTTGGCCATGCGGCACCGCAGCTCCGCAGCCAGTCCCACCATGGCCTTCTCCACCTCGGCCTCGAAGGAGGGCTCCCTGCTCACCGTGTGGTACCACGAGGCCACGAAGTCCCGCAGCACCTTCCGGATGGTGCCGGCGATCTCCCGCTGCAGCCGCGCCTCGTCGGCGGGGCAGCCCCGCGGGGCCCGCAAGGAGCCCACGAAGCGCTCCAGGCGCAGGCGGCGGCCGCGGGGCAGCAGCGCCGGAGGGCCCAGCCAGCCCCCCAGCACCGCCAGCGCCCCGCACAGCAGCCCCAGCGCCCGCAGGTCCAGCAGCAGCTGCAGGGCCAGCAGCCAGCCCAGAGCGACCACCAGGGCCAGTAGCGGGCAGCGGGACCCCGAGGGGCGCTGGCCCGGCATGGTGGGGGTGGGCAGAGGGGGTGCCAAGCGCCGGACACCACGGCTGGGCAAGGAGAGAGGGCGCTTGGCACTGGGGCTCGGCAGGGACGCCCNGGTGGGGCTCGGTGGGGACCCCCAGTCACCCCTAGCCCGGAGTCCTCACTGGGTACTGGGACTTCTCAGTGACCTCCAGCCTGGGCTCGTCGTTGGGTGGGGCTCGGTGGGGACCCCCAGTCACCCCTAGCCCGGAGTCCTCACTGGGTCTCCTCAGGAACCCCCAGTTCAGGGTCCCTACTGGGCACTGGGGCCAGTCAGGGACCCTCAGGGATCCCCAGCTCGGAGTACTCACTGGACACCGGGGCTCAGCAGGAACCCCNCCGGGGCTCCGCAGGGACCCCCGGCCCGGGCTCCTTGTGTGGTCACCGGGGCTCATCCCCCCGACACTTGACGGGCTCGTCCAGAGCCCCAGGCCGGGTCTCTCAGCGGGCGCTGAGGCGGGTCAGGCACCCCCAGAGCAGCTCCTTCCCTGGCGCGCGGAGATCCTCAGTCCCTTTCCCCGACAGAGCCATAAACCCCGCAGTGCCGGTGCGGGGGGAGCGGGGCCGGCCCCGCCTCACCGAAACCCCCGGGCTTGACTCACCGCCCCGGCCCGACACTTCCGGTTCCGGGGCGCCATCCCGGCTTCCGGTTCCGGTTCACCACCCCTCCGCGGCGCCCCCTGGCGGCCTGGAGGACCCGCGGCCTCACCGTCCCCCTTTAAATACGCGGAGTGTTTTTTTTTTTAAAAATCAATTTTAAGAGTTCCCAGCCGCGTGAGGTAAGTTTACACCTTCCTACCTTTTATTTTCGGTGCGTTATGTTGGTTTTTAGGGAGAATTCCTGTGTGGGAAGGGATGTCCAGGCCTAGCAATCTCTGCGCGGAGCAGTGGTGGAGGGACTGGGAAGCCGAGGTGGCACTTGGGGACATGGGTTGGTGGGGCCCTTGGCCCTCGGTCTTAGAGGGCTTTTCCAACCTAAATGATTCCATGAGTTTCCTATTTTGATAAGGGGATTTATCCTTTACTATTGATAATCGATATATCCAATATCTATTATGAAGTATGTGGTGGAGTCACCATCCCTGGAGGGACTGGGAAGCCGAGGTGGCACTTGGGGACATGGGTTGGTGGGGCCCTTGGCAGTGCTGGGGGAACAGTTGGCTCGGTCTTAGAAGGCTTTTCCAACCTAAATGATTCCATGAGTTTCCTATTTTGATAAGGGGATTTATCCTTTATAATTGATAATCGATATATCCAATATCTATTATGAAGTATGTTTAGTAGTTATTTTAAATCATTTAAACGTGAAAATAGCCTGCACACGGTGAAGTAGAGAGCCAAGGCCACTCCTAATAGTAATTGGCCTTGTGGTTTCTGTAGGTAACTGTGATAGGATGGATACCGTATGGAACTAAGATAAATCAAGGAAGGTGTCAAAAGAGTAAGATAACTACAGAAATTTGCCAATTAGACCAGTTTGAGTTGCCAACAAAACTAGTTTGAGCTGCTTTCTGAGCCAAGTTGAAAAGGGCACAGCGAGGAAGATGTACATCCTCATCCTCAAGACCCCCAAAGACCCCTGCCCAAGACCACTCGAAATCACTGCAAACTCAGATAGGGGGAGCTCAGGGCAGAGAAAATGGAAATTATTTCCTGAAACTGATTAGAATAAGCCTGCCTTTTTCCTCAGAAAATAATACATACGTATAGAGAAATAATGAATATATACCCTGTAATTGCATATAAACAAGGCTGTGAGCTCAGACAGGGGTGCACGTTTTTGGAGGAGTGACCCCCCTGCACCCGGCACTGAATAAACATCCCTCTGTAGAACCTCTTTGGGTGTGGGGCTGTTATTCCACAAATCACTGTGGAATTCCACCAGGGCGAGAAGTGAAGAATCTTCATAGCCAGTCCTGCCCTGGGAGGATCTCGGGGTATAATGGAGTTGTTTGGGTCAGTTTGGGATCAATCCCGTGCTGGAGAGCCGGGAGAAGGGAGAGGATGAGAGGTTCTTGTGCTGCTTTGAGTTCTCCTTTGAGCATTCCTGGTGTCCCAGGATTTGAACGTGGATAATCGTCGCATCCAAGCTTGTCAGCTGTGCTTGTGCCGTGGAGACCTTGTGGAGGTGACCCACACAGGGGTCACATTTTGTCACCCACGTCCCTTGGACCCTCCATGCAGCCTGTGCCCTCTTGGGAAGCAACATCCCCACTTGCATTGATTAACACACTCCAGCCTCGTCAATTGAAGCGAGTGGATTTGGGGAAGAACTTCCCGTGCCTCCAGTAAAACTTGACTTAAAATTATTTAACAAGCTGCTTAAGGGACGCAGCCATTTTGCGTGGAATTTGTCAAGGCTCCATCAGCTCTCCCCAGCACAATGTGACAGCCAGACTTTTATTATGAGCAGCGCATTAATCTGGCAATGGCGCTATTTGTTTTCCTCCCCCTTGCTTTTATGGCGCTTAAAAGCATGTATCTTCTCCTGAAAATCAATAACTGAAGCTATGAATAATAAAAAACGCTGCAGTGAATGGCTTGGAGAGATCCTAGGGATGGAAGTTGAGGCAGTAATGACTTTGTTTGCTATCCATTAAATATGGGAACTTGGAAGAATTATGCAGATTATAATAGCTGTATCAACATAAGTATGTTTTGCTGATAGACTTTCCTGATTGGATCCACGGGATATAAGCCTGCTAATCCCTCGTGCAGAGGACCTGATTATATTAGAGTGCTCTGGAGATTTGCTGATAGGAAGTTAAGAAACAATTAAAAGAATGTTGGCCGGTGTTGGGGAGGGGGGGGGAGGGTTCTCAAAATTGCCCTGTTTTGGTTTATTTTGGAAGAAAATGTGGGATTTTCCCTGTCTTTGGTGGAAACCCAGAACCCACCTCCAAGCCCTGGTGGAAACATGGATGGTTTATGTGCTATAAGTGCAATTTACCCTGTGCTGAGCCTTAAGTGTCTTTGCACTGTGACTGCTCAGCCTGAGGCTCGAGCAGCAATTTGGGAACTGGGAGGGGACCTCAATCAGAGCCTTGGAAATGCTCGTCCAAGTGACCAGCTCCTAATTGCACGTGAATGTTGGACGCTGGGATGGACCCCTGCTCACCTCCAGCTTTCCAGGAGTCTTGATGAAGCTCATAATGGAGCTGCAAGGAAGGGGGGGGAAAGGACAAAAACAACCCGCCTTGTAATTAAAATAATCAGTTTGCTGCGCACTTGGCACAAGGTTAAACGTCACTGCAGTTCCGGGGGTAAAATTCTGCATGTTAAATCTGCTTATTAATATCACTTTGTTAATAGAGTGTGTCACCTCAGGAGGTGACAAGTGCGCTCTCGAGAGGTGACAGCGTGCTCTCCTAAATGACAATGTGCTCCACAAAATCTGCTTCCCTCTGGTTTTTTTAATGATGTTCCAGCTCTTTTAAATTTGGGGAAGGTGAGGCTGTGCCCCAGGGAAGTGATGGATCCTCCTTGCGTGGCCTGGCTCTCACTGGCACCTCGAGTGCTGTAAGTTCTGGCAAGAAAGATATTGAAGGGCTGGAGGGTGTCCAGGGAAGGGAACGGAGCTGGAAAAGGGGCTGGAGCGGCAGGAGAGACTGAGGGAGCTGGGGAGGCTCAGCCTGGAGAAAAGGAGGCTCAGGGGGGACCTTCTGGCTCTGGAACTCCCTGACAGGATGGAGGACCAGGGGAGACAGGCTCTGCTCCCAGGGAACAGGGACAGGAGGAGAGGGAACGGCCTCAAGTTGCTCCAGGGGAGGTTTAGGTTGGATATGAAGGAAAATTTCTTCCATGGAAAGGGTGGTCAAGCATTGGAACTGCCCAGTGGAGTCCCCGTCCCTGGAGGTGCCTGACGTGGTGCTCAGTGCTGGGGCACAAGGTGGGCATCGGTGATCTCAGAGGTCTATTCCAACCTAAATGATTCCGTGGGGATTTACTGCCTTTCTCTGACGACCCGAGGCAGCTGAACCGTGTCCATTCTCTCCAGGAGGCACAGCCATGTGGAACGTGTTGAAATCCCTCGCCCGTGCGCCCGCTGAGTCTCCTTGGTGCTGTCACTGCTCGTGCTGCCTGGGGCTCTTTGGTCCCCAGCTCCTGGTGCCTGCCAACCCCCCTGGTCCCCTCTGCCTTTGCCATCCCTGGCAGCTGCTGGAATGAGTGGGAATGAGGTCGGGCTCAGTGGAAAGAGATCCCCCAGTCAGCAGAGACGAATATAAAATTTGAAATAATTTCTTTCTTTTTTTTTTCTTTTTTTTTCTTTTCTCTTTTTGAATATTAATGGATTATACCATCTATTTGTCAGACTGTCAGTGGAGGGAGCTGTATGGGCTTACACCAGCATCACTTTCAAANTTTTTTTTTTTTTTTTTTTTTTTTTTGGGAGGGAGATGAAAGCACCTTTCCACCAGGATATCTCCCAGCATCTCTGCTCCGTGCTGAGGATTGCCTGGGAGGGAGGGGGAGCACTGAAGTTTTGGGCATCTCAGCAGACACTCGTGCTCTGTTAACTGATGAGTCTGTGACAGTGTGTGCTGCAAAATTCCTTGGATTTTGGGGAGAGATCAGCCCTGGGATGGACGGCTTCAGCTGTCCCTCAGCGTGGGGGAGGCTCACAGGAGTGAGATTTTTGTCCTTTTCTCTCTCTCCTGGCTTGAATTTTGCCTCAAGTATGGCCAAAAAAAAAGGAAATTTATGGCTTGGTGGTGCTTCAGGATCCACAGGACAAATGTTTATAGCTTGAATTCCGTCTGGGGAATGAATGCACTTCCTTCTGATTCCCAGGCTGGTGGGGGGATTCCAATGAAGGTGTTGTATCTTTATCATACATAAGCCATAGTCTTGGCCTCAACTTTCCCATGCAGCAAACTGGAAGAGCCCCGTGCTTGGCCGAGGAATTTACCACCAACAGTGGTTGTTTGGTGGTTGAGGGACCCATCCTGCTCCATAGCCTTGTGCAGCAGCCTTCCCTCCACCACCCAGCATCTCATTAGCAAATAAAATTGTTATTTTCGGGCTAATGCTGCGAGTTAATGTGATGTGAGCGTCGCCAAAGCCCAAGCGCGCCGCACGCGGAGCGGGGGGAGCCGCGGTGATGGATGTCATGCAAAACTCAGAGGCACTAATTGAAGGTGGTTTCAACAGAATATTCAATTAATGCTCTGAGCGTCGCAGACAGTCTGGAAGAGGCGCAGTTTCCTCCCGAGGATCTGTGTTACTGTGCAACAAACAGATGAAAATGAACCGTTTTACGGCCTCCTAATTGAAAGTCGATGCGCTGGTTTTATTAAAATTTTCATGGTGGGGGGAACTTGGGTGCCTCAAGGGGCCGGTGATGGGATGAAGAAGCTCCCTTTCCTCTGCTGCCTTGGATCCAGCCCCAGGCAGGAGGAAGAAACGCCTGAGATCTCCCTGGTGGGATCTGTGGGCTCAGCGTCTCGTGCTCGCAGATCCATTTTATCTTTATCTGCTGCGCCCTCCAGAGGAGTGAGGATCCTGAAAACATTGCTTGGTGAGGATTGGTGAGTGAGGAGATGGGAAATGCCTTTTTCCACGCATCTTTCCTGGGTTTAAAAAGCTCAGTTTCCTCTGGTTCTGATGCTTTTGCTCTCTTCTTGCTGCTGTGCTGCCACGCATTGGGGAGCTGAAGTTTATTAGCAGGAGGATGGAGCAGAAGCCCCATCATCTCTCCAGGGCAGACTGTCCCTGAGGCTGGGGAATGAGAGAAATAAATGGGGGATAAAAAAATTAAATTAAAATGTTTCTTTTTTTTCCCTCCTGTCATCCCTCTCCTCTGCATTTCCCAGCCTGGGAAGCTCCATCTCTTCCCAACCTGCCTGAGGGGAAGCTCTTGAGGACATGGCTGGGGGTGGTTTTTTCCCTCCTTCCATCATTTTACCAGCTCCAATCTTGCCTGACTTTCCAGTTCCCAAAGGTTTTTGGCAGGGAGTTGTGAACAAAATGCCTGGACTGTTGTTGTTGCTTCTGGGTGCTGGGAAGCAGCAAAAGGAAGAGTTTTTCCATGCAACTCCCAAAAATCTGTGTCTTTGATGCATGGAAGTTGTTATCTGAGCCCTTCTGTGGTGTTCCATCCGACTATTAATTTATGCCCTTGCAGCCAATGATGATTTAGCCATTTTAAAGCCTAATTTATGATGAGTTCCTCTCCCCATTTTGCCATGGTGATGCTGTGGTGACAATAGGAATTTACAGCTCTTCCCAACACGAGCCTGTAAACCAACCTGCTGGATATTTTTTGTATTCCTACAGGCCTAATTTGTAACATAAAGCACTTAATAATTGTTATTAATGAACCTGCTGTGGTTGGTCTACAGACCCAGCTGGAAATCACATCTGCTGGCAGATTTGCAGCGAACTCCTCCGAGTTGAGGGAGGTGCCCGAGGATCAACAGGAGCTGTGCTTAGGATGTGGTTTTTGGGGGGAGAATCGTGGATATCTTAAAATCCAAATGTTTGCCTGGTGAGGGAGGAGCATCACGACAAAGAGGATTAAAAAGCTGCTGGTTTCGTAGAGACGGGGGTGGGTGATTGGGACAATTAAATCCGTGCTGATAATCAGTTGCCAAGGACTTTAGTAAACATCCTCAGGGATTTTCAGACCCATTCCTCACTTTGAAGGGAAAGCAGCCAAGATTTTTACAGCCGGTTAGTGATTTCTGGCTGGTTCCAGTCTTGGATATCCCACCTGGGATGGAATGATAATGGATGCTTCTCCTTTTTCCCCCGTCTCTCCTGCTGGGTTGTGTGACCTTGAGAAAGGTGTTGGATCTTTGTTCCTGGCCGGAACGAGGTGATGTTGTATCCCTTTGAGTTGTAGCCAAAATGGTGTGAAGATACAGACACCACAGGCTTTATTGGTAATATCTTTGATTAAACCTTGCAAATCTCCTTGCTGGTAGTCCCTGTTGTTTATGGAATCACAGAGTACCGTGAGCTGGAAGGATCATCAGGTTTCAGGATATTCACTGACTCGGGATAACAAGGGAAGGCGTCTTCATTCCAAATGGCAAATTAGAATATTTTTGGAAGTGTGCAGATGCTTTCAAGCCGTGATGTCAGTAATTAGATTACTTCAGAGGGTTTAATCATCTGAGCATCCCCCAGCTAAGCCCTCGTTTCCCAACCCACACCCCCGTGCCTTGACCACGGCGCTGGCGACGAGGTAACTCTTTGAAGTACCACGAGGAGGATATTTTGCATAATTGCTTTCTGACAAGGCCTAAAATACTATTTAGAGTTACACGGCTGAGTGTTAATTTATGCCTGTGCTCCTCGGCGTAACTTCGTTACACGAGAAGTGTTATTTATGCTGCGAGCTGAGATCTATTGTGTGGTGGGGGGATAATGGAGATGTATCGCTCGTTGTGGCAAGAAGCTATAAAAGAAATGGGGAGATGTTTCTCTGCACTTATGGACTTAATTTTTTAATGTGAGCTATGGCAGCGATGGAGAGTGATGTGATCTGGTAGTCAATAGGAAGCAGGATGGCAGAGGGGTTTTAATTTTGGGCTTTTTTTTGGAGGAATAACTTTCTTCTGGAAGATGTTTTTTTAGCTCCTGCTGAGCCTCATCGCTTCTACTGGCGTTTGAAGTGACTTGAAATCAAAACAGTGGGTATTGACTTGTCGCTTCTTTGTTTCTCTTAAATATAATTCTCACATTTAATTAAAGCTTAAATCATATAAAAATTTAATCCAGTGCATTTAATATGGTAGGGCTTAGCCTGGAAGAGGTGAAACAAATTGTGTTTTGCTGTCAGTTTGATGCTTCTTGGCTATTTCAAGCATTTCCACTTGATGGAAAGGGTAACTTTATTCTCATCCAAGGCATGAATTTTGAAACACAAAGAAAATGCATTTCTATGCCCTTCCACCAGCAAAATTCTGTCTTCAGCTGAACATTTTGGTGACAGTGGCTTGGATTTGAGTACTGCATTTCCAAACTCCTTTAAAACTTTCCAGGCAGGGACAGATCTCGGGTTTGCATTGCCTTAGTTATGTCTTTGTTGCAGAAGCACAACAAGGAAACAACAGAGGGAAAACAAGGCTGAGGTTAAAGCTGTTTTCAAACAATGCAAATACAGGATTTGAGGAGTATCAAAGCAGGATGATTCAAAGTTGTCAGATATGATTATTTTTCCCCCCATCTCTTCTGTGAAATGAAATTTCTGCAGAAAAAGACCTGACTCTGCAGAGTTCTTCCCTTCCAACAAATCTCATTTCTCTGATGGGAAGTGGTTCCATCCCAGGTTTTTTCAGTCAGACCTGCAACTTACCCTTTCCTGGGCCAGATTTATTCCTTCTCTCAACATGTTTCCCTGTAATCGAGGTGGCCCCAAAGCTCTGGGAAAGGAATCAAAACAGCTCTGGGTGCTTCAAAGGGTGGAAGTCACTCCAGCACATCGTGTTAGATGTCCTGCAACAACTAATCCAGCGTGTGATGTGACCCCTTTCCAGGTGTCCCTGCCTTTCTCAAAGACCTTGAAAAGAGCCCTGGTAGACTGAACTCAACTCCTGCTTAAATCACCTGCCTGTGCTGCTGTCCCTGTGAAAATGCAGGGGGCTGGGGGATGTGAAAGAGGCACGAGGCAGATGAAATGAGAAACAAGGGGAAAGCAAACAGCACACGCGGGCAGGGAGGGGGCGAGTGAGTTGGAGAGAGTAAAGGCTTTACTGCAAACAGTAAAAGCCAATCTGAAGCCATCAGGATGGACATAAAACCAACCATTCACTGGCAGTCCATGCAGTAAATCATGGGTGAGCTCCATCTGATGATGGGGAGAACTGGTGTGTGCTTATGCTGCTCGGGGTGGAGAAGAGAGAGGTTTGGATGAGCAAAAAGGTCCGTGTGCTGTTAGAGGAGGGTTTGTAGGCTAAATAGGTGCAAAACGTTTCTCCAGCATGGAGAAGAGGGGACAGAGGGGAGACTTCAATGTTGTCAGCAACTTCCTTGTGAAGGGCAGCACCAACCTCTGCTGGAGTTGTGGCAGGGCAGGGTCAGGTTGGATCTCAGGACAAGGTTCTTCCCCCTGAGGGTGGTGGGCACTGCCCAGGCTCCCCAGGGCAGTGGGCACAGCACCAAGGCTGCCCAGGGCAGTGGGCACAGCACCAAGGCTGCCAGAGCTCCAGGAGCCTTTGGACAATGGGACAGGGTGGGATTGCTGGGGTGTCTGTGCAGGGCCGGCGCTTGGACTCTGCTCCTTGTGGGTCCCTTCCAGCTTGGGCTATTCTGTGATTCCATAAAAACCATGGCTCATCCTGGGCTGAGTTCATAAAAAGCAGATCATCAGCTTTGTGGGACAGCCTGGAGAAAGCAGTGAAACTACTAGTTCTCATCTTTCCTGTGTTTTCATAACTTCCTGGAAGCTCCTCATGGGAGTAAAACGGGATCTGTGTTTTAGGACATTGAGGTTTAAAGTAACACCCGTAAGAAATGGAAGGATTCTGTTGTTTAGTCTTTAAATCTCACCCCTAAGCGATGCACAGGATGCTTGTTAATATTCTCTTGGAAGGCTGTTCCTGATGATTCCTCACTTTCCACATTGCATTTAAAAATTTTTCTTTAATAGCCATTGCTTAAAATCTTCTTTGCCATTATGGTTGTTAAAAGAAAAACCCACCACAACTTAAAATCCCCAAGGTCAAAGCAGTCTCTTCTTTATATGGCCTGCGATAAATTACTCGAAGTCTATTCATAGCATAGGGAAGACCTTTTTATGTAGAAAGGATCATTATAGAGTTGCCAGGTCGTTAATTACATTGGGTTCTTCTCCTTGCTATGTGAGTAATTTCCATGAAGCAGCGAAGATCCTGGTGAGAGATAATGCAGTAAAAAGTACATTAAAATGCTCCAAATGTCCTTTTGCTCATATCTGCACATCAGTCAGAACGACAACTGATTCCAAAAGGGCACAGCCAATTTAAATCAATAAATTTTTACTAGTGTGACTGTGACCCATAGAGATACTCGGAGCCGAGGCAGGGGGCTGGTAGTGCACTGGTTGTTGATGCTCAGAGCTATTAAAGTTTAAGGGATGCTCCCGACAGTCCCATCCCGGCTGCCTCTCGTGTTGGTGCAATTCCAGAGTCTCTCCGTAGCAGCCGAGGGAGGGATGCAGGTGCAGGAGCAGGATCTGGCCCTCGGTGCCTTATTTACCAGCCCAACCACCTGCTGGAGGAGATAAAGCAGCTGCTGAAATGTGACATTCAGCCAGGGACGTGCCGCGTGCCCTTGTCACTGGAGATGCTTGTTGATTTTTCTTAAATGTCACTGGAGTTTTCGTGCTTGATTGGAATTGGGCTGCCATCACCGCCCTCCTGTCTCTTCCACGAGGTCCTGTCGGGGTGTGGTTGTCTGTTAAAATGTTCATTTGGGGGGAGATTCCCCCTTTTTTACCTGCAGGGAGAGATTTTTGCTGTGATTTATTTATCTCCCTTAACTCTCTCCCTTTTCCCAATCACTGGTTTGGGGCTGGCCTGTTCTCACCCCGTTCTCCTTCCATCCCATGATGGTCAGAGCTGACTGGTAGATAAGTGCAACATGACTTTTCTTATGGATGTTTTACTTATAATGGTGGCCAAAATAAATGTTTTTCAAGGGAAAACTTGACCCCTTTTCTCTACATTTTTCTCCTTGAGCTCCATTGGAGTAATTCTGTTGCATTCCCTTTCAAGTTGAGGCATGGTTCTTGTCCTCCAGTCACCTTGGAGATGGTGGCATCACTTGGTGGTGATGGCTTCAGGAGGAAGAGGAGGTTTCATCTTCCAGTCTTGCTTTCCAGAGGGATCCCTCATGGTGTTTATGGGGGATAAGAGCCAAGGAGAAGCCCTTGGAAGCTGTCATCTCTGTCTCTACCCACTCTCTGTTCAGGTGGGTGTCCCTGGAAGCTGTGTGGGGAATTCTGGTCAGAATAAGAAAGAGGTGGCAGCTCATCCGAGCAGATCCAAAAGGCAGTGTCAGTCCATAAAGCCATGAGGTGAATCCATCCTGGATTGGGCTCCCGTGAGAAGGGCTGTATAAGGTGGCTTTGGGTAAAACCAGGCAAAGCTCCTCCTGCCTCCATGTGGTCTGAGCAAGGTGGTTTGTGGCTAGGAAGGCAACTCATGCTCTCCCAACGTCTCTAAACCCCAGTTTGCCAAGTAGGTCTATGAACCTGGAGGAGAAACCTCATCTGCATGGAAAGGACCACTGTCCTCATCAATGTGGCACTTCAGGAGAGTTGATGCTTCAGATTATTGAGGTCTTGCAAACATGGAGCTGACCAGTTGCTCTAAATCAGCATTGCTCTGTAGCCTTAAAGCTTCCTACCCCTCCTTAAAGCTGGATATCATCTCAAAGCTGGAAATCACCTCAAACCTGGAAATCATCCCAAGCTGTGGAGACAGAAATGTTCAAGGCCATGTTGGATGGGGCTTGAAGCAATCTGGTCTAGTGGAAGGTATCCCTACCCATGACAGGGGGTGGAATGAGATGAGCTTTAAGGTCCCTTCCAACCCAAACCATCCTGGGGTTCATGGACACGTGGATTATGAGGAAGGGGAGGAGGAAGAAGCACAACGTGCAGCCACAGCATCCCGGACACTGCTCTTGTGCAGGTCAAGGAGCATCTCCAGCAGCTCCAAGAGCCTGCCAGCAGCTCTGTTCCCCCCTTTTCCAAGGGGCAGGGTGGTCGCGGGGCAGGACAAATGTGCTGTGTCTAATCAGGAGCTCAAAGCCTTCGCTGTCAAGCCTTGAGCTCTTGGCAGTCTAATTACACCTTGCCTGGTGCCTTGGCTACGGTGAGCAATGAAGATGTAATCGCTGCTCTTATTTGTCCTTCCTGGCTCCAGCTGTTAAAACAATTCCTCCCTCATAGCCCAGCCAATTTCATGGCTTTAATGTGTGCCCACCACTCCCAAATCCCGCCTGCGAGGAGCCACGTGCCAGAATCTCCATGAAAGCAGCCTATTTCCTGCATGAAGCCCGTGAAATTGGGGAAGATAATATTTTCAGAGTCGCTGGGACCCTGATTGCATGTTTGTTTGAAATGACAGCTTATGTTGTCTCTCTCTTTCATTAGGGAGGTTCAGCGCTCGCGATGTTATTAACTAACAACAGCACTCACTGCATATAAACATGATTCCGCAGAGACACTCCAAGGAGCACTTGAAGGCAGAGGGGAGGGAGATGCAGAAGGAAGAGAGATGTGATATTTCTTCCTTCTTCTTCTTTTTTTTTTTTTTTTTTTTAATTCCTTTCCAGAGAAGTGAAGGCTTGGAAGAGATTTTTAACTAGATAAGAAGCTCAGAAGAGTTTAATCGCACCGAATGCCCTGGCAGCGAAGGGAAACGTAACACTGACTGCAGTGTGGGATGTCTGGAATTCCTGCAGTGCTGGGCTCTTCCAGGGATCCAGGCAGAATGTTGGGAAGCTGCTTTCTGTATAGACCAGATGGGACTGAAACAAAACCTTCCATCTCAGTGTTGCTGGCATCACCCAGATTCCATTGGTCACCCGTGCCACGCATTAATCCATATATTAAAATGACTCATGTTCGTGTAATAATGACATGTTGAGAGATTTTACAGAATGTTCTGAGTGGGAAAGGACCCACAAGGGTCATCAAGTCCAGCTCTTCTGTGAATGGCCCATATGGGGATCCTGACAATCTTTGCTACAGTAAATGATATAAAAGCAGATATTTCCCCAAATTTGGATGTGTCAGGAAATTTGGTGATTTGTTCATGAATGACCCTCCAAAATTTTCTGAAAAAATAAAATTCATCTGCCTCCAGCCCCTCTAACACAGTGGATGGTTTAGGCAATAGTGGATGGTAATCCAAATTATTTCCACTTTATTGTGAGGTTTTTTTTTCACAACAGGAAACCAGAAAGGAGCAAAACTTGGATTGTATAACTCTCTCCTGCCTTTTTTCCCTTGTACCATCAGTTTGGGCAGCACCAGGTGTCATTCTCCCTCACGGTGGGTCTTATGTTGCCTGAGCAGATCCTTTCCAGCCTAAACACCGTGCTAAGCTGGATCTAGTGAGGTGCAAGTGCAGGTGTCTCCACCTCCCAGTGCCCAGAGCATCTCCTGGAGTGGATCCTTCCTCTGTCCTGTTGCTCCTCCCACCTCCAGCTCTGCCAGGAAAATGCTGTCACTTAATTCCCAGCCTGGGACTTGGAAATTTTTCCTGGTGCCTGCGATGGGAGCTGGGACTGCAGGGTTGTCTTCTCCTGATCCAGTTTAGAGGTGGGAATCAGTGTGGACCAATGAAACTATTGCTGGAGAGGGACAGAAAGGAAGAGAGACCTTTCAGATTTTATAAGTTCAGGATGTTGTTGGATACTGAGTTGGAGTTTTCATGGACAGAGCTCAAAATTCCAGCAGATTTCCAGGAGTGCCTCAAAACCTCCTTGCCATGCAGATGAGGGGCAGTAGGGCTGTAAAAACAGCATCTTCCTCAGGTTCTGCTGGCACCACGGGCTCCATACAGGAAAACACCATCATCTGGAGGTTCAGCGCTGGAATTTGCCCTTGGAAATCTCAGAGAGGCAGCTCTGGGGGCTGTCACATCCCTCGGTGGGATTGCTGGGAAAGCAGGAGCTGGTTATCCTGTGGGGCCTGGGGCTGGTTGGAGGGCTCTGCACTTAAATCTGTGCTGGTGGAGGAAGAAGATGATCCGTTTGGTGTGTTCACCAGCACCCAACCCCATGGTGGACGTGCCGCTGATTTCCCACACTGCTGGGGCTGCCTCTTATTAAACATAAATAGCTGTGAAATGGGCTGTGGGAGAAGGGGGAGAGGGGGGGATTTATCCTGAGGTGTGGAACTTGCTTTAAATGAAGCCACTTGAGTTGTTTATAGCCAGCACTGCCCATTAGAAGATCCTGTTTGCAGCGAGTTAACTCTCTGCCAAGCGATAATTGTTCAGGCTAAAAATTTCCATGCTGAAAGTCCGCCTGGGGCTATGTGAAATTGAGGGAGAGGGAGTGGGTTTTATCCGGTTTCAAAATAAAAGAAAGTAACTTTGCAGAGCTGAAGAGATCCAGTCTCTCCATGAGATGGAAGCAGAGACTTAGAGTTGGGCAGGGGGATGCAGAGCCTGCAGGAGCAGGGATTGAGCAGTGGGAAGAGCAGGGGGAGACGGGTCTAGTGAGAAATCACTGTCTCTTTTTATTCCTACCCCTCGTAAACAGGAGGTTTTGTGTCTCCAAGAGCTGCTGTTGTGTTCAGCTCCATATGGGCTGGTTGGTTAATGTGGACCTCCTGGCTAGAGGGAGGGAGATTGTTCAAGGGGCTGGATGAAAGGTGGAACAATTTAGGAGATGGCAGAAGGCTCCTCTCCGGCCTTAATTTGGTCATTTGCATGGATTTGGTTACTGTCATTGTCAGGAAGTGCTTGGTCTGCTGTGTGGAGTGGGAGCTGCAGTGTGAACACACCTGCCTGGGTTCTGCTTGGTCCGTCCTGCCTGCAGGAATAGCCATGGACAGCAAAAGGATGGGAGAGGCCTGAGATCTCCTTGGATGCTGCTTTCCAGCATCCTGTGGGTTAGGGAATTCCCGAGATGAAGGGAAGAGATTTTTCTCTTCTTCCAAACCCCTTTTCTCCCTGAATTTTGATCCCTCACTGACTTTTCCCACTCTTGTGCCTTTCACAGCACCCTGGTCCAACAAGTTTGAGTTAATTGCGTGTTTGAGTTTAATTGTGTTTTTGAGTTAATTCGGTCTCACACTCGAAGTCTGCAAAAACCCAGTGCCCAAACTTCAGAGTGCTGGTGGGGGGAAGCCAAGGAGCTGCATCCTTTCCCTCTCCCAGGGAGGAAATCTGGGCTGTGGAGGTACCCGAGCCCCTCCCTAAAGGCTGGCACTGCTGCGTGGATCCCTCCCTGCATGTGCCAGCTGATTAGAAAGCAGAAGAATGGCAAGAGAAAATGAAAACGGGAAGGAGCTTGACAGCCCATGGAGAGGTATTTCAGCTGCAACACAAAACATTTGGTGGTAATTATAGAATAACCTTCATTTAAATGCAAATAAGCCTGTAATTAAGATAAGGGCTCTGTCATTTGCCAGTATTCCTCCTTCCCTCCCTTGCCAGCCATGGCTTTGGAGATGTTCCCCATCTTGCTGTGGTGCTGCCTGTTTGTCTGGGGGCTGCTGTGGTGAGGGATGAGCGATAAAGGAATCCAATTCCGCTGCCCTTGGAGCCCATCCCAGGCAAGCAAAGGAGTCTGGGATGGGCTGTGTCCTGCTTGGACCCTGTGATGACAACTTCAGCTAAACCCCTCTCTCTGAACTCCTCTCAGCTCTGAGTCTTGAGAGCTGGATTTGGGCTGTGCTTGGATGTTGTTGAGATGAAGATCTTCTGTAGGGGCTGTGCTGAGGTTGTGATGGTCAGCAGAGCCTCCAAGGTCCTGCTGCATCTGGGAAGAGCTTGAGGGATACTTTTGGAGCCCAGTTCATGCAAGGTCAGGGTGGTCCACAGCTCCCGTTGCAATGGTGAGGTGTGAGCAGCGTTGTGGGGGGTATTTACAGCCTTCTGGTAGTGAGGACTGAGAGAAAAAGCCACTAAAAACCAGGTAAAGATGAGCTGGTAGGTCGAGTTGGAGTGAACTGCAAAGGGATGTCCACACCAGGCTGGGGGTGGTGTAATAATGGAATAACAGCCCTTGCCATTCCACCCTGGAAGCACCAGTGTCCCAGTGCTGCCAAAACACACACGACAACTCATAACCCTTGGGAATGGGGAGGCAACATCCCGTCAAGGATTCCTGGGAATGCTTGGACAGGCCTTAGCTGGGCTTCCACTGGTTCTCCCAGCTGGGGAGGGAAGCCAAAGTGCTGGAAACAGCCATTGCTGCAAAGGTTAACCAGCAACCTTTGCTTAAACTGTCTCAATCTGTATGAAATGTTATCTCTCTGCCTGACTAAAGATATGTGAGCCAAGGGAGCGGAGATGCTCCCAGATTGTATTTATCTAGGCCTTTGAAAGGGTGTTTGAGGAATTAACTCGGCGGCTTAGGAGAACTTTAATGTTCTGATAAGTGGCTGCATCTCCACCTGCTATGGAGCAACTCCCTGCCTTGGTTAGGAGGAGGAAAACTCCCCATCCCAGCTGTAGAAAAGCTGCCAGACTCCCCAGTGCCCCTTTCTTCCTGAACTATTCCCATCCCATCCCATTGGGAGCAGGGAATGCTGTCTGGACCCACCACTGGGTGATGCTCAGGCTGAAGTTGCTTCCCCAAATCCCTCAGCTTTGCAGATTCCCGTGCAAATGATGCCAAGTATATTCCTTTATTCCCTTTTTTTTGCCCATCCTTCTCTGGAGGTTTCTGCAGGTGTAAGGGAGGAAGAAAGGCAGGCTCAGATCCCCGTTGGAAGTGAGGTGACTCCAGTCTGCTCCAGGGGCAGGATCTGAGATGTTCTCTTGGGATGATGGTGGGATTTGAGACTTACAGCTGAGACTTTCCCATTCAGTAGTTCCTGGAGCTGGAAAGGCAACCAGAAGCACCTGGAATAGGTGGTGGTGTAGATGATTTCCTCTGATCTTCTCCAGGGCAGAGAAGGAGACCTTGTCACCTCCAGGAAGTGACGCTAAAGAGGTCACATCTGCCTTAAATCCTGGCAGTAGGATTTGCTCCTGAGAGTGCTGTTTGGAGCAGGGGAGGTGGGAGAGGCCAGAGTGAAGATTTTCTTGGCTGGAGAGGACCAGAACTTTACAGCCTGCTGGTCCAAGGGGATTTCTGCGTTCCCAGCAAGGTCCACCCAGTCTCCAGCCAGAGGGAGAGGATATAAAGGTGCAGGACACAGCAGGAGGCCCTCAGGCTGCTCAAGAAAGTCCAAAGGAAAAAAGGAAAAGGCCAATTTACTGGTGGCAGTGTTGAAAATACACAGTATATGTCAATACAACTCTGCTTTAATATTTGATACTGGCCTATGAATAATTCCTCTCAATGTACTGCTAGCTTGGTGACTTCTGAAGTGATGCTGGGGCCAGCAGGGAGCGCCTGGACTTGGGATAAATACTGGATAAGGATAAAAAGGGGAAATAAACCCCGGGGAAAAGTCTTCTCAGTGCCCACGAGGTGGCAGGCAGAGCCCACGAAGGCACCTGAGCACCCACCGGCTGGGCAGGGGGTGAAACCACACCTTGGTCCAAGCTCCCAGACTGGCCAAAAAACCCCAGCACATCCAAAGGCAGGAGTTGCTTTTGCATCCCAAAAGGTGAGAGAGGGTGAAGAATCATGGAATGGTTTGAGTTGGGAGGCTCGTCTTCTTCCAGCCCATGCCAACCTTCCAATAGACCAGTTTGCTCCACGTCCCTTCCAACCTTGAACACTTTCAGGGATGGGAAGAGAGACAGGGAGGACCTTCCATCACCCTATTTTATCCAAGATGGAGCTAATGTTCATTCCCTCTCGTAGCCAGGCTGATCGTCCGGCTGGGGAATTCCGTGGTGCTGATGGATTTGGGGGGGGAGCAGGGGAGGCATCGCCTCCTGGGGGGGTTCCCATCATTAGCTGTCTAATTGCTCTCCCAGGCCAAGCAGAGGGCTCAGTGTCAGTCTCTGAGTGCTTTATTGATCGCTGCCACTTGGAACGCTTCATTTTCTCCCATTCCTCCCGATCTAATCAGCTGGTGGGTTTTTAGCTGCCTCCTCCCAGCCCCTCTGAAATCCTCTGAAGTTTCCTGGGTGTTAAACCCGGATTTGAGTTGAAAAAAAAAAAAGAGAGATCTTCAACCCTTGAGCTGCCTGCAGAGGAAATGGGGGGGGGGGCCGCCCATATCTGGGATAGATGGAGGGGTCCACATCTGGGATAGATGGGGGGAATACTGAGGTGTGCACAGTGAGCAGCAGGACATTGGTTAACGCTCCCTGCCAGTGCATTTGGGATGCAATCCCATCCCCATCACCCATCCCAAAACTGACCCTGGAGCACAGCAGAGGGCAGCAAGACCCTGCCGAGCCCCTCCATCCCACTCCCCCCCTCACCACCCCTACAGCTGCGATAGTTCATGTGCTACAAACAGCCCCAATTACAGTATTGATCTCCTCCACGCTGGGAGCTGATGGTGGGTCCCTCCCCGGCCGCCGTGGTAAACAGAGCTCTCCATCAGCAGGCACTGCGTGAATGTCACCGAGCAACTTCCTCCTCATCCCGAGCACGCAGAGAGCTGTAAGGGAGGAGCGGGGAAGAATTTGGCTCCTTCCGGAGCTGCCAGGCATTTTTTGTGGTCTTAAAACTGTATTTCTTTGCCAGAAAAATGTCCACGGGTGGGTGGTTGGGTGCTTTCTGTGCTGTGGGGTGGGGATTGGTGATGGTGCTTTATGGGGCTTCCCATTTTCCATGGGTTGCTTAAGTGTGTTCCTGGGAAAAGGGAGTGCTGCCCATGAGAGAAACCCGTCATGGAGCAGTGGAAGAATTATTTAGGTTGGAAAAGCCCTCTAAGAACAAGTCCAGCTGTTTCCCCAGCACTGTCATACCCATCCCTAACCCATGTCCCCAAGTGCCACCTCCAAGGCTGTTAAATCCTTTCAGGGATGGGGACTCCACCACTGCCTTGGGCAGCTGTACCAGGGCTCAACAACCCTTTGAATGATCTTTGCTCTGTTTTAGGAGGAAAATGGAATGTGGTCCATGGTCCACGTTAGATCCAGCTTTTGCCTTGCATCACATACCTGGAAGTGAAATTACTTGCTCTACCCTCAAGGGAGGCACTTATCTGGGAAGCATCATCTCCTCAGATGGTAAGATTGACCAAGAGATAGACAACAGGTTAGCAAAGGCATACAGTGCCTTTGGAAGAATCTATAAAAGAGTCTGGCACAATAAACACCTGAAGAAAAGTACCAAGATTAGTGTTTATAAAGCCATTGTG